>PVHX01006074.1:0-104775 GCA_004024805.1 Geosciurus inauris
CTTGCAGTGACTACGGAGGTTCTGAGCATAGGCCAGAGGGCATTTGAGTGACCCACAGACCACCTGGGAGCCACCACCTGGCCTTTCCTCATCTGTGATTGGCCAATGTTAGGAAGAGAAGACAGAGCATGGAGTTTACAAATGGCTTGTGGAGGGAGGGGGTTGGGGACATCCAGGGTGAGAGAGGTTGGCAAGGGGTGAAGTGAATCTTCTACCAGCAAGTCGGGCAGTAGTGGGCAGGAGGTCTGGGCTGCACAGATGACAAGCTGGCCCTCCATGTGGCTGAGCCAAAGAGAGAGGGTAGGCAGTGCCAGGAATGGAAAATCAGTGGGAAATTTGAAAGTTGAATTTGAAAATCTGAAATGAAAGCAGCATGGCAGATGAGAGAAGGCTTTGTGTTGTGCTGTCTGAGAAGAGGGGGCGTGCAGCTCTCAGGGCTCTTCTGCGGTTGGGGAGAGCACAACCTTAGGTCTGGGCATTGAAGGGAGGTGTGCGTTTCCAGCAGAAGAGGAGTTGGGAGGGAATTAGGAACCAGTGTTGCTCACATGTTGATGGAGAATGCAACTGATTTTCAAAGGGAGGAAAAAAAAAGAAGAAAAGGCAGGACTGACAGGACCAAGTGAAGGTGGAAGAACAGAGGCTCAGAACACTCCCTGGGGTCTCTGTTTAAAATTGAAATGTGTTTAACAGGCAGAAACTTGTTCCAAAAGGCTGAGCTGCAAGAAACAGCCTGTTAGCTTATTTTCCTAAATCAAGTTAAATTTGGTTTCAAGCCACTTAAAAGGGTTGGAAGGAGGTTCATATTAATGGTGTATATTTGTTTAGATAGCCTTTTTTTTTTTTTTTAAATATAATTCACATACAAGGCAGGTCATCATTTGAAGTATCTAATTCAATGACTTTTAGTACATTCACAGAGTTATGCAACCCTCACCGCAATCAATTTTAGGACATTTTTATTGCTCTGAAAATAAACTGTACCCATTAGCGTCACTCTCCATTTCTCCTCAATTCTCTCAGCCCTTAGCCCTCTGCCAGTCTCTTTCTATGTATTTGCCTATTTCACTGGTTTCTTTCACTTAGCATATTGTTTGCAAGGTTCAGCCATACAGAACTTCATTCTTTTTCATGGCTGAGTAATATTCCATTACATGGATATGCCCTGCTTAATTTACCCATTCTTCAGTTAATGGCCATTTGGGTTGCTCCCGTTATTTGTCCATTATGAATAATGCTGCTATGAACATTTGTGGGCAAGTTTTTATGTGAATGTGTGTTTCACTTCTCTTTGGTGTAGACCTAGAAGTGTAATTCCTGGGTCAGATGGCAACTCTGTTTTGGATTGTTTGTTTTCCCTAGGTAGTAACACAGTTATAAGAGATTACTAGATATTTTGGGGAAGGATCTCTTGTCTTCAGTCCCATGATGCTCACCGCCAGGTCCATGTGGCTTATTGAAAGCTAGTGGTTATACTACTCCTGTGTTTTCTTACTCCCCTGTCCTGGACTCTGCATTGAGACTACCATGGTTTGCCAAAGCTGGAATCCTTATGGCTCTGTTCCCCAGTAACCTGCCCCTATCAGATGTCTGGCTCCCTCTTAGGATATCATTGTAAATAGCAATTGGCCTTCACTGTTACTTAAGAGAGGTGGTTCCCAGCACTTAGGGAGGCTGAGACAGGAGAATTGCCAGTTCACAGCCAGCCTCAGCAATGGCGAGGTGCTAAGCAACTCAGTGAGACCCTGTCTCTACATAAAACACAAAATAGGGATGGGGATGTGGCTCAGTGGTCGAGCGCCGCTGAGTTCAATCTCCAGTACAAAAAAAAAAAAAAAAAAAGAGAGAGAGAGAGAGAGAAGTGGCACAATTTCTGCCCTCTGCTTAAACCATCAGCAACTTACTTGTTTTTCCATAGAACAGTGCCATCACTATTACTTTAGTTCAATAGTTCGGTAATATATTAAAACTGTTTTAGTTTGTTTTTCTTTAGTACGTATTTCTTATGTATTTTTCCTTTGTGTTCAGTGGGCTATTCTTCTCTGGTCCACCTAACAAATAGAATGTGGGCTTTTTATACACATTTATGTCTGTTCTTTAGATGTGTGATTTTGAATGGTAAAACTTTTATCAGTTATGTTTGTCATATTTCTGCATTACTTCTTGCTTATTTCTCAAATCTGTTGATCTTTCCTCTTTTACTTCTTTGATAGTAAGAACATTATCTCATCTTTACTTTTCATTTTGAATATAATTCAGATGATTTTAATACATAATTTATTGCCCTGTTTGAAATTTGTAATTTTGCATCACCAGGAAATAAAGTACAACAAATCATTTTCATTTATGTTGGAATATAACAATAGTTCATCTCTTTGGTTTGGAGTTGAGGCCTTTGCTTCATAAACTGACCTAGCTAATAATGTCATTATTCTGTTATATGAGACCCTTTATAGAACAAGGAGCTTGGAGAAGTTCTCCTGGGAGGCTGGTGGTAACAGACCTTATTTGAGGGGGTGGACAAGGTTGAAAGTTGTCGAGCAGGAGAATCCTACACTTTGGTGCCCTTTGGGAAGGAAGGTCAGTGCACCAGCTTTAAGCAGAATGACTTCCGGGATAGATGTGGGCAGGAAAGCTGTGCAGAAGCTGAGGCAGTTGTGGCTGTGATACATCTAGATGGTGAAAGTGACATTGTGGAGGTGGAACTGTTCCCACTTCTAGCTGGGCACAACAGGAAGGATGCAGGACAGGCAGATACTTGGTGCTCTTGCTTATCTTGCCAGCTGAGGAAATTTGCTTGGTCATTGGTCTTGGTCTTTTTTTTATTTTTGGTACTGGGGATTGAACTCAGGGGCACTCGACCACTGAGCCACATCCCCAGCCCTATTTTGTGTTTTATGTAGAGACAGGGTCTCACTGAGTTGCTTAGTGCCTCACCGTTGCTGAAGCTGGCTTTGAACTCGGATTCTCCTGTCTCAGCCTCCCAAAGTGCTGGGATTACAGGAGTGTGCTGCTGCCCTTGGTGGTCTTGGTCTTTTGAATCTGGAAAATATCCTTGATCAGATGCTGTCTATGCTCGAGAGCTACATATGACTTCCTTTTGAGTAGGCTCTTTCCAGACCCCTTTCTTTTCCTGAGTGAAAGCTGCAGTCCTTTTCTTTCTATTGTTTCCAAAATTATTTTCTATTCTTTCTATCATCATTATTTCACCTTTAAATTTTGGGGACCGTTTGTGACTCTGTTCCTTGAATTTCACGTTTAGAAACATGATAAGTGCAGATCCGTAGACCTTGCTTTGATCTTGATTCTGAGGCCACCTCTGCAGCCCTGTTCACTGATACCTGCCTGTCTTTCAGACGGGGAGTGTTGGCTACAGTCACGGCCCTCTTACAATCTCAGGATTGCCACATTTATTTTCCTTCTTTCTCTTTCCTCTTGTCATATGGTGTGGGTTTTCATTCTGTCTCCAGGTATGGCTATGTCACCTGTGTGGAAGGCTGTGTATGGTAATGAGGCAGGAACCTGCAGCCAGACCAGGTGGGTTCTGAAGCCAGCTCCACCATTTAGTCAGGGTGACCTTGACCATTGCATTTAACTCCCATGTGACTTGCCTTCTCCAAATCTATGATGGGACTTGTGACTGCTGTCATCACAGAGATGTTGTGAGAATGAAATGAGATTATTTATATAAAGGACTTTGTACAGTGAACAGTAGAGATGAGGGTGAGCGTGCTCTCCTCGGGATCATTGCTGTGTCTTTCTTCCCTTTTCTTCAATCCCATTCTGGACTTTATAAGTTTACTCTGATTTCTTTACTCCACTAATATTGGTTTGATAATTTATTCCTTCCTGCATTTTTAAAATAAATAGACATGCATCATAACCCTCCTGTCCTTCAAAAAGTCCCAAGCTAATACTCTAATCAAAACCATCGTTTGGGCCCAATGTCTCATCTATTTGATTCCAGTATGTTTGGGTTCCTTTTCCAACTCCCTCCCAGCTTCTTTCACCCCTTGACTTTGATACCTATCATTAGCCAGGCGCAGATATGGTCTCCTTGCTACTCATAACCCAGCATCTTAAACCTTAGGATCCATGCTTTAATTTGCTACAGGAGCATTGTAGCTTTCCATCCTCTTAGGTAAGGACGCCCTGACCCAGCCTAGCCTGCCTGTTGGAAAAGTTGGACCAAGGGGTAGAGCACTTGGTCATCTAGTCAATTGACCCTGTGGGGTCACACAGATTTTGGAAGTCTGTGATTTTTAAGCTTGGTGTGGATTATATTTGATCCAAATGCTTTGTTCTATTATCATTTCTCTTGGCTTAAGACAATTTATGCATTTTTTTATTGTGGCAAATTTGATTCCAAGGAAATCCCTTAGGGTGCTGCTGCTCAACCTAAATTAAAAAACTAACTACTCATGCATATATTTTATGTGTGAAATTATACTATTCATAGTTAATTTAATTAAGTCTTTGTAAAAAGCGATATTATACTCAGAACAATAGTATAAAGAACAATATTTCATTAAAGGCTAATTAATGATTTTTGATAGAAGAGACACCATAAGAGCTTTTTATTTGTTATCTTATGAAGGACAAATTATTCTTTGAATGGTTGCCTACATCAAACAATCCTTCTATCATTTTTCAAATGTGAAAGTCTTTCCAGATTTAAAGAAAATATCTGTGAATAACTCAAGGAGCTCCTTGCAAAACTCAATTTCTGGTGGTGTTTAGGTGTGTCACGGGAATCTGATTACTGCTGATGGAGCAGGTATTCTCAGCCTGTTTGGCCAAGACTTACTTTAACCCATCAGTTCTTAACAGTTTCACTTACGGAAACTACTACATTGCCCTCAGACACTTTATGGACCCATGAAAGCAAGTGACTTTCAGTACTTTTAGCAGAGCCTGTACATGATGAATATCAACAAGTATTACAGGGATGGCCATAGTAATTGATTACTCACTCACTCATAAATAAATTGCTTTTTTTCACTTTGCCTTGACCTTTAGGAGGCCCACTGAGGAGAAAAGGATAATATCTCATAATGGAAAGACTGGTTGTTTTGTTTGATGTCAAAAGTTAGAGATTATCCTCCAGCAAAGACAATCTCATTTGACAAGGCTATTAATTGTCTCTCTAAGCATCACCTGTAGACCATCTGCGGGATTCTTGTGGCTCATAGAGACCAATTAGAAGGGCAGGACGAGGTGGTGGGGAGGTGATTTGTACTGATCAAGGAGTCCACCAGTTGAAGGAGGTTTGCTAGATGATGAGCTATGGAGGCAGGAACCATAGTCCGTTGCTTTTGAACACTTAGCTTCTCATATACAGAACATCTTGAATGTTTACTGAATGACTGAGTGGATGCCAAGGAGCTTTGTGGATTGGGATATTCTAGCAAACTTCTAGCATTTTGATTTTTGTAGCTATTCCTTTCCCTCTTTTCCTTAAAAGTCCATAAGCCATAAGTCCATAAGCATTGCTTTGTAACCATGAATGCATCTTAGAATCACTTGGGAACTTTCCAAGAAGTGATTCTTGGCTTCATCTTTATGCATTCTAATTAGTCTGTCCCTGACATCACTATATTTCAGAAGTCTTCTCATGTGATGCCAATCTATAGTCAGGGTTAAGAACCCTCAGAAAGGAGTATGGTATGAAGCTGAAAGACCAAGACAAAGGTGTTGGGATCCACAGTTGTTCAGGGTGGGCTGGGGAGACTCCTGGGGGAAGAAGAACTCCATCTTATATATGAATATAAGTTGAATGCTCTAGAATCATCTTTCAAAGCTATTTCATTTGTTTTTCATGTCCTTTGCTTTCCATTTTCCATTTGCTGTCCCTTTGAGGCAGAATAGTAGAGTAGTCCAGGAACTGGGCATTGAGAGACTTGGGTTCTGACCCATCCTTTTATGGATATGATCTTATTATCAGTTACCTTGGTCAAATCACCAAAGATGCCAAGATCTTAGTTTTCTCATTTTAAAATAAAAACTTTGAATTTTAGAATTTCTCTGGTTCTACATATGGTTTGGTAAGTATGGACTTTGGTGCCGATCCACTTCTGCAGTTGTGAGTTTGTAATGTTTATGTTGCTCACACTCTGTGTTAAGAAAATGAATCACACTAGCCAGGAGTGGTGGTGCATGCCTGTAATCCCAGTGGCTTGGGAGGCTTAGGCAGGAGGATCGTGAGTTCAAAGCCAGCCTCAGCAACTTAGTGAGGCCTTAAGCAACTTGGTGAAACCCTGTCTCTAAATAAAATACAAAAAAAAAAAAAAAAGGGCTGGGGATGTGCCACAGTGGTTAAGTGACCTTGGGTTCAATCCCCAGTACCAAAAAAAAAAAAAAAAAAAAAAAAAAAAAAAAAAAAAAAAAAAAAAAAAAAAAAAGAGCAAGAGAGAGAGAAAATGGATCACACTAAGGAATATTTGTTTATCTTCCTCTGGTCCCCCCCCTATGGATCATTCCTGAATGTGAGACAATCCATCTACAAGTATGTTTTTCTCAATTTTCTTGAAGAACAAATATTAAAAGATGGTAAAAGGACTAAGCCTAATATTTTAGTGCCAAAAATATTTATGCAGCTATCAAATACCATATGTTTTACTAGGAAGAGAGGACAAAATGGCCAAGTAGGGATTTGGGAAATTGATATTTATAATTCTTTTGTCCTATTTAATACTAATAGTAAACAATATTTATTAATTGCTTACGATGCACCAGATGCTGTTTTAGGAGCCCTATATTTATCTCTTATTTAATATTCATAAGAACCATATGAGGTAGATTGATTCTATTGTTATCCCAATTTTATGGATATGGAAATTGAGACACATGAAGGCTAATTAATTTGCCTAAGGTTTCTAACCAGGAATTAGCAGATCTGAGGTTTGACCTCAGGAAGACAGGTTCCTAACCACCAAGTCATATCACTTTTACAACAGTTACTTTTACTTCTAGATGCATTCATCTGCAAAAGTCCATCTTACCTGCCTTAGAGCACTGTGTACCCTTTTAAATATATATATTAGTTGTAGATGGGTACAGCACATTATTTATTTATTTCTTTGTATGTGTTGCTGAGGATCAAACTTGCTTACGAGGCAAGTGCTGTACTTCCGAGCTACAACCCCAGCCCCTGTGTTACTCTTATCTCTATTTTCTAGATCTGTTCAGAGTATGAATATTTTATAAGACCACCCAGTTTGCATGCAACAGTGCTTGGGTTTGAACTTGGTCCTGACTCCTAAATCTGATATTCTTTTCCATCTCTCTACATATTCACACAGCTCTTCACAGTTTACTATAGATTTTACATTTGTTATGCTGTGAAATCCTCCCAACAACCTTGTGAGGTAAACTGTGTAAAATCTGAATGTTGTACTGGCCAGCTGTAGTTATGTGACAGTAGCCACTGTAGAAGACATACCCTGAAATGTCTGACTTAACATTTCTTTGTCAGTTTGGGTTTCTGTAACAAAATACCATAACCTGGCTGGCTTTAACAGCAGGGATTTATTTCTCAGTTCTGGAGGCTGAAAGTCATAGTCAGAGTGCCAGCATGGTTAGTTTCTAGGCTCTCCCCCTGACTTGTAGATAGATAGCAGCATTCTTGCTATGTGCTTACATGGCCTCTCCTTAGTGTATGTGTGGAGTTTTTAACTCTTTTCCGTATTAGGGTCCCCAGCTTCCTGACCTAATCTAACCCTAACTACTTCCCTCAAATCCCATCTCCTAACACTACCACACTGGGGACTAGAGCTTCAACATATGAATTTTGGCTGGGTACAAAGTCCACAACAGCACAGTAGTTTCTCATTCACATATAGTCCAGTCCATAATGAAGGTGCTTATAATGGAGGCAATATAGTTTTGCTCCATATAGTCATTCAGGGATCCAGGCTGTTGGAGGTGCTGCTATCTATATCCTGTGGTTCCCCAAATCTCCCTGGACTTTGACATCTGGTGACAAATGGGAAAAAAGACTGGAGAGGCTCACATAAGGAGATTAAATGGGCCAGTCCTGGAAGTGACATTTGTCTCTTCTATGTTCCAATGGCCAGGACATTCCTTGACCATTCTAAATAGAATAGAAGGCTGGAAAATATAGCCTAGCTGCATGATTGGAAAAATGGGTTTGGTGAACAACTGGCCAGAGTCTGCTGAAGCAGCTAATTTAATAATGAAAACATCAAACATCATTGATTGTCGTTACATAGTGAGCACTCAGTGATCTAGATAACTTGCACACTATTATCTCAATAAATTCTCATAGAAGTCTTTGAGATAGGTATTACTTCTTACAGAAGCAGAAATTGAGAAGCAGTAAGGGAAATTAAATGACTCGCCCAAGGTCATTAAGATACATGGTCACTCCGGAGCTAGTATTCATAACCACTCAATAAGTTATATATCTTCCCAGGGCAAATTAGAAGATCAGGGTTTCCATCTCACTTTTTTTTTCATTAGTAATACACTGTAGGACTTAGGTGATTAGGCATCAAAGAATGTTGGGGAGGATTGATGATCTCTCTTTTACCCAAGGGTCAGGCCATGAAGGTTCTGCGTCTGGTGTGGGAGTTGAGAGAACTACTGTATTTATTTCCACGCCGCTAGATTTTCCTAAATCCTGCATCCACAGACATTCACACAGATGTAAAATGTCTTCCCTTGGTTCATTCCTGGCACCCTCTAGTCGCAGCTGCAGTTAGGAATGTTAGCAGGGGATCCAGGTGCCTGCCGTTTTATTGACATTTAACACCATGCTTTCCAAACTGTAATATGCCCGTGAATCTGTTGCCCATGGTCTTATTAAAGTGCAGATTGCACTTCAACAGGTCTGGGATGGGACCTGAGATTCTGCATTTCTAACAAGCCTGCAGGCAATGCCCACTAGTCCATCAGCCACACTTGGAATAGCAAGGAGCTGGTACTTGCATAGAAAATAAAATCATCCTGTTTCCTCCTTCATTTTTTTTTTTTTTTTAGCACTCTGTTCCTATCTGTCATTTCATTTACTGTTTTGCACTGTGGCTAATGGCATAAGTGCCCTTTTCCACACCTAGAATCTGAGTTTTTTGAAGGCTGAGACCATTTATAATTGAAACTTTTATGTCTGGCTTGGTGCCTGATTCATGACAATTGCCGAATCCATGTGTCCTGAACAGATGACTAATGACTGCATGTGCAGGTGTGACGAGAAGCTTCATGGAATCCTGGCCTTGAGGTGTTCACTGTCAAGGGCGTAGGATGCTGTATGAAAACTGTCGGTGGGCTGTTGGCAGTTTACACAGGGCTTTGATCCGTCTGGGTCCTCCACTGTTCATGTGGCACTACAGTGTGAGGCATGGCCAAAGAGTAGGGGATACATAGGAAAATGTGGGGCTGAAGTTGATTTAGAGGGTGTGGGAAGAAGGATCTGGTCTACACAATCCATAACTTTCCAACCAACCAAGAATAACTATTGGCAGTTCCTAGTTGGCTATTTTCTTGTATATCCCAGGCTTTGAATCTGGGAGTGCTTTTGCAGTCCCAGCTAAAACAATCCCAAATGTAAACACAAGCCTTTTGTTATTTTAATTTTTCTACAAAGAAAGCTCTGTCCCCTTTCCCTCCAAGAAATCTGAATCTCAGAGGGTCATAGCTGTCTGAAAAATGGAGTGGTATCAGTCCGCTTCATGAAGACACCCTCACCCCCTTCGCCTCAGCTCTGGGCCTGAGGCCAGTTGTGTCCCCAATTCTGACCAGTGACAAAGCACTGCCACAGATAAAGAGGATGTAGCGGCCAGTGGCTAGGATAGAGAGCTGGCTTCTGTCACCAGTTTGAATGGCTTGGAGACAATGCCTGTGTGTAGAGGGTGAGGTCTAGGGCAGCAGTCAGGATAGGGGAGGAGGAGAACGTGGAGTTTCCCTGGAGCAGCGAGGTTAAGCACTTTTGTGGGTCATTGACCCTCTCAAAAATATGATGGGACTGACGCACCTCCGCCCAGGAGGACACACACTTGCAACATTTCGCAGATGATTTCAATGAGTTCTGGGTGTCCTTGAGCCCCAGATTAAGGACCCTTGGAATGAAGGGACATGAGGAATAGGGTATGAGTAAGAGGTAGTGGGACTTAGGTCCTTTCCCTCACTGTCTCTCTCTCACCTCCTCATCTGATCCCACATGGAGTTTACATGGGTGGGCATTCTCCCTTTTGTTATTTAGGTCACTCAGGGGAAGCTTCTTGGCTTCTTTTCAAACATTGAACTGATCTCAGGGGCGGCTGGTGATGTCAACAGCTTTGATCATTGTGTAGCCTAGGTCACTGTGTTAGTTCGGCTTCTTTAGTGAGATTAGATTTATTATTGTCCCAGGCCTGGGTACAATGTTTCCTATCAAATGCTATCCTACACACTCTATTCATTGTACTGTCTGCCTGCAGTACTGTGACCAGATGAATACCAAATCATGCTGGTGGATGATTCCCAGCACTGATCAGAGTAACTTCTTTGTCAACGTTAGTATTTGCAGAATAATGTGGAGGAAAAGGGAGACATCATACAGCTTGTCTTCATCATCAGGAAAACAAGGCTTTCTCTTAGTGTGAGGCCGTGTGGTTGTACTAGTTTCTAATTTAAAGGTAGAAAACAGGATTTCTCATTGTCTGACCTGTATCTCCAGGTTCTGAAAGTAAGGATGGACAGTCTTGATGTTTCCCTGGGGCTTGGCTCAGTGAAGCATGGGGAATTCTGCATTTGAGCTGCAGCTGGGACTGTGCATCTTATATTTATTGCCCTGAGTTCTTGCTCTATTGAAAGGATGGTTCTGGTAAAACACAAAATTCCAGAATCATGAGGACTATTTCCTATAAAAGAATATGTATTCGTGTATCAATTACATTATTGCTGTTATATCTAGAATAATAATAGAGAATTGGTATTTTGGCTGCCTCACATCTATCTTCCCTCCTAAGAGGATCTCAGCCTCCTTTGGAAGAGTTTCTTCTTCCCCAGTACTGCAGTCTGGTGGATCTGGACACCAGGTGCTTTGTCTTCCTCTAACCAAAGGGCAGGCTTGTGAATCAAGCTAAGCCAGTTTAGTCTTAAACAACATGACTCATGACTGAAGATGAGCAGATGTAGTCATTGCTTATAGCAGAGAGCAGCCACATCCCAGGCCAGGATTTCAGAGGATGGGGTCAAGATATCAGTATTCTCCAAAAGCTTTAAAATCTCCCCTGATAGTTTCATTGTGCAGCAAGAGTGTGTACTGCCTGCCAATGTGGCTGCTTCCAGAGCCTCTAGAACTGCACTGGCTTCCATAACTAATTGACTGCTTGTCTTGTTGATCCTGAGTTCCTGAAAGTCTTCCTTGAAATCTTAAGATTATTTAAGTTAACCAGAGTTGATTTTTTTTCAAATATTTTTTAGTTTTACATGGACTTAGTGTCTTTATTTTTTTTATTTATTTTTCGATGGTGCTGAGGATTGAATCCAGTGCCTCACACGTGTGAGGAAAGCGCTCTGCCACTGAGCCACAACTCCAGCCCTGATTTTTTTTTTTTTTGGTAGCAGATGACCTCAGCTTTAAAGCAAAAAGCCATTGAATGGACATGTTTTACTTTGTGTGTGTGTGTATGTGTTGCTAGAATGGAGTCCAGGGCCTCACACATGCTAAGCAATTGCGCCACCACTGAGCTCTGTCTCCAGTTGATCCTTGGATATGATTTTCTATGAACCTAATGCAATGAGTCACCGTCCCAAGCAAACCAAGATGAACTGATTTGAGAGTTTAAAGCCAACCAATATTCTTCCTCTTCTGTTGGAAAGGCCAGATCCACTCATGGAAGATAAACTCATTATTCCACTAATACAAAGATTAGGGATTTGCATGGTATTAGGAAAAATTTGAAAGAATCCCTGGAAGGCTTAACCAAAAGGACACTCTAAATATTCACATGTTCCTTTTCCCTTTCCTAGACCTGCTAGAGATAAGGTAGTAGGTGGGCGGATAGTCACTTATTGGCAATAAACGGTGAAAATCAGGCACTTTTCAGACACTCAAAGAAGATTGGCTGGCAACAAGGCTTTCTGGACCTCCCAAGAGTTTCTAAGTGCCTTAGGTTTTCCAGTTGGCATCACAGGAGGGAAAATAGGGTTTTAGAAAATGAGAGGGATAAGTGACCAGTGAAAATGGAAAAATTTCCAAAAGCTAGATTTCATTTTGATCATGTTGCCAATCTGGGGGGGAAAAGCCACATTGGCTGGATGCTTCTCCCGTGGGTGTGTGGCTGAATTTCAGGAGCTGAGCAGACAAAGGTGCAGAGACATCTCATGCAGTTTTTGTGTGAGAAGAAAGAATTGGTAATTTGGTAGGCCATGCTGTGAATAATTTATATGCATTTAGAGTCTCATCGCTTTTAATCATGGTCAAGTGTGAAGTTGAGTGAGGTTGATAGGAAAGAAATACATTCCTCGTTAAGTGCTAAGAGAGGAGAGCTGTGCCTTGTTGTAAAGATGATCCTCACTCATCTAGGCCTTGGGGACTTTTGTCAAGTGTGTCAACCTCCTTCTTAGGCCACTTTCAGAGATCAGAAGTTAGCATGACAATTGCTACTTTAAAACTGTCAGATCTCTTTCTTCTATAGACAAACCAACCTTGAATGTGCTGGACTTCTTCTGTCTGTGAGGCAGGGGCTTAGGACCCCCAAGTTTCTGGATTGGAAGGCACCAGAGTGGCCATTGGTGGCAGCCATTTTTACAGTCTGGAATTGCTTCTGCAAATGTGCTTTCCAGTGTAATACACGTCTCAGATTAACATGCCCAAAGCACAGTTCTTGAGTTTTACCCCCAGACACATTCTTCCTGAGTGTTACTGGCTTCCAAATCCATCCCCTAGTCAGCAGGGCCATGCCATTCCTTGTGTTCAATCACTATACACCTGTCCAAGCCATTGTCAGAAATTCCTAACAGTTTGCCTCAATGACACCTTTGCCATTGCCTCCCACCTCATCCCACCAACACCACAATTCCTTCTTCCCCATGCATCCAGGGTAGTCTTCTAAATATGCAACTTTGTCAATCACTGCCACCTGAGCTTTGGATAGCTTTTCATCTGGATAAAACAAAACCCCAAACATCATGGTTGACTGCAGGCTGTATGATCTGAGTGTTGCCTCTGTTCCAATCCTGCTTTGTCTCAGTTTTCCCTTTGAAAATCAAGTTCCAGTCACAGTAACTTCTTCTTCTTCTTTTTTTTTTTTTGGCACCAGGGGTTGAACTCAGGGGCACTCAACCACTGAGCCACATCCCTAGCCCTATTTTGTGTTTTATGTAGAGACAGGGTCTCACTGAGTTGCTTAGCGCCTTGCCATTGCTGAGGCTGGCTTTGAACTCACGATCCTCCTGTCTCAGCCTCCCAAAGTGCAAGGATTGCAGGCGTGCGCCACCACGCCCAGCTCACAGTAACTTCTTTTGGTCCTTTCAACACACTAACTCTACTCCTTGCAATTGGTGTTCTCTCTACCTAGAATACCTTTCTCAAATCTGCCTCTGGCTCCTCCTTATTGCTCAGATCTGGGCTCTGGTGTCATCTCTTCTGGGAAGTTTTCCTTGACCACCCAATTTCAGGTATCCTGGCCCTCCTCAGCATATCGGCCTACTTCCTCTTCTTCAGAGACTTATCCTTTCTGTCCTGTTGAACTCTTTTTTCCCTCCAGAAGTTCAACACTGCAAAAGCAGAGACTTTGTAAAAAATTCCTGTGTCTCCTATATTCCTTTCTAAAACATTCCTGTGTCTCCAGTGTTTAGGATGTTTCCTAGAACAAAGTGGTTGACAGCAGACCCTAGAGGAAAGCTCTCACATTCTTCAAATAATTTAGGTTGCCACATCCAAATACATAATCTTATTAAGAAGCAAGTGACATTCCTTTTGAGAAAAACTAAAAAGTCATTATTTTTTTAATTTTTAAATTTTTTAGCTGTAGATAGATACAAACCTTTATTTTATTTATTTTCATGTGGTGCTGAGGATTGAACCCAGTGTCTCACACATGTTGGCAGGTGCTCTACCACTGAGCTACACCCCCAGCCCTAAGAAGTCATTATTACACTTAGTTTAAAGCCCAGATTTCTTGGAGCCCAATTTAGGTATGACATCACTTTCAAAGAAACATCACTCTATACTCCAAAATAACAAAAAAGGAAATAGAACTTTTACTGTAGTTTGAAGTAAAAATCCCAAAGTACTGTAAAGCTTCTTAAACATTCTCTTTAGGATTGCAATCTACTTATTAATATTTTCCTTTTTCCCCATGTACATTACAAAAATACATTTTGAAAATTAAAATATAAAAAAACACACAAGATAACAAGGTATATTCCATCAGTATAAACACATTTTATATTTATTTAACCCTTTTGCAAAAGTAACAGTGAAGTTTGTGTTGAGTAAATATGTTCATGGAAAATCAAAGTCCGTTAGAACTTAAATGTTCAATTAAGTAACAGCTGTTGCATGACAGTTGGCAGATCTTGATGTTGATTTGAACTCCAGGCCAGGCTGTCCTGGATTCAAATCCCAGCTCTGCAATTTGTTGTAGTGTGATCTTGAACAAGTCTTAAACGTGTGCTTTCTGAGCCTTGTCTCCTCAGCTATAGAACAGAGATACTAATAGAAGTGACCTTATGGTATCCCTTGTGAGAATTAAATGAGATCCAGGATGTAAAGGATTCAGCCCAGTTCTGGGCTTCTGATAAATCCTCAGTAATGGTTAATTTTAGCACAATAAATTTCTCTTGTCCATGGGACTTAGGAATAATGTCAAAGCATACTAGTATAATCCAGGGACTCCCTAGGAAGCTTCTCTACACCCTCTGTATCCACCACCACACACAGAGCTTGCCCCAGATTCACTCTGCCTTCCTTCCCTTTTCTAATCTTTTCTTGGTCTCAACCTGATGACTACACTGAGAATTTTCAGTGTTGGCTCCTGCTCTGATTGTAATATGATGTATGGTTTGACTTACTCAAGCTGGCTGAGCCCTTCATGCCCTTCTGATGTCTGCCATTCATCAGGGACCGGTGGAAATGGCTAGTATATATTTCATCATGCCCGGGATGGCTTAGACAGCAGAGGACCAGCATGGATAGCCCAGCCGGAGTCATATGACCAAGTTTCTCCATTTCCCTCCACCTGATCTCTCCTCATTGTAGCTTAGGCTTCCTCATAGCATGGAGGTCTCAGGATAGTTGGGCTTCTTACCTGGCAGCTGACTTCCAGTGAGGAAAGCAGAAGTTGCCAGGACTTTGAAACCCTGGGCTTCGAAGTACTGGGGTATTCCTTCCATCACATTTTATTAGTTTAAGCAATTACAAGTCCAGCTCAGATTCAAAGGGAGGGAAAGAGACTCTACCTCTTTTTTTTAAAAAATGTATTCTAATTAGGTGTACATGACAGCAGAATGTATTTTGATTCATTGTACACAAATGGAACACAACTTTTCATTTCTCTAGTTGTACATAATATAGAGTTACACCATATGTGAAGTCATACATGTACCTAGGGCATTGTTGTCTATCTTACTCCACCATCTTTCCTGCCCCTATGTCCCATCCCCTTCCCTTCCCTCCCCTTTGACCAAAGTTTCTCCATTCTTTCCATGCCCCCTTCCCCATTATGAATCAGAATTCACTTATTAAAGAGAACATTTGGCCTTTGGTTTTTTGAGATTGGCTTATTTCACTTAGCATGATGATGTTCTCCAACTCCATCCATTTACCCGCAAATGCCATAATTTTATTCTCTTTTAATACAGAATAATATTCCATTGTGTATATATACCACAGTTTCTTTATCCATTCATCTATTGAAGGGCATCTAGGTTGCTTCCACAGTTTAGCTATTGTGAATTGAACATTGAAGTGGCTGTGTCACTGTAGTATGCTGTTTTTAAGTCCTTTGGATATAGATGGAGGAGTGGGATAGCTGGGTCAAATGGTGGTTCCATTCCAAGTTTTCTAAGGTATCTCCATACTGCTTTCCAGATTGACTGCACCAATTTGCAGTCCCACAAGCAATATAGGAGTGTGCCTTTTCCTCCACATCCTCGCCAACACTTGTTGTTGTTTGTATTTTTGATAACTGCCATTCTGACTGGTGTGAGATGACATCTTAGAGTAGTTTTGATTTGCATTTCTCTAATTGCTAGAGATGTTGAACATTTTTTCATGTTTGTTGATCGATTGTATATCTTCTTCTTAGAAGTGTCTGTTCAGCTCCTTAGCCCATTTATTGATTGGGTTGTTTGTTTTTTTGGTGTTAAGTTTTTTGAATTCCTCATATATCCTAGAGACCCGTGTTCTATCTGATGTGTGGGTAGCAAAAATTTGTTCCCAGAACATAGGCTGTCCACCCCATTGATTGTTTCTTTTGCTGAGAAGAAGCTTTTTAGTTTGAATCCATCTCATTTGTTGATTCTTGCTTTATTTCTTGCACTTTAGGACTCTTATTCAGGAAGCTGGGGCCTAATCGGGCATGATGAAGATTTGGGCCTAGCTTATCCTCATTTAGGCACAGGATCTCTGGTCTAATTCCTAGGTCCTTGATCTACATTCTTGAGTTTTGTGCATGGTGAGAGATAGGAGCTTATTTTCATTTTGCTGCATATGGGTTTCCAGTTTTCCCAGCACCATTTGTTGAAGAGGCTATCTTTTCTCCAAGGTATGTTTTTGGCACCTTTATCTAGTATGAGATAACTGTATTTATGTGGGTTTGTCTCTGTGTCTTCTATTCTATACCATGGTTTTACATGTCTATTTTGGTGCCAATACCATGCTGTTTTTGTTACTGTAGCTTTGTAGTATAGTTTAAGGTCTGGTATTGTGATGCCTCCTGCTTCACTCTTCTTACTAAGGATTGCTTTGGTTACTCTGGGTCTCTTATTTTTCCAAATGAATTTCATGATAGCTTTTTCTATTTCTATAAGGAATGACAAGATTTTAATTAGAATCATATTGAATCTGTATAGCACTTTGGATAGTATGGCCATTTTGATAATATTGATTCTGCATACCCAAGTGCATGGGAGATCTTTCCATTTTCTAATGTCTTCGATTTCTTTCTTTAGTGTCCTGTAGTTTTCATTGTAGAGGTCTTTCATCTCTTTTGTTAAATTGATTCCCAAGTATTTTATTATTTTTTGAGGTTATTGTGAATGGGGTAGTTTTTCTAATTTCTCTTTCAGAGGATTTGTCACTGATGTATAGAAATGCATTTGATTTATGAGTATTGATTGTAAATCCTGCTACTTTGCTGAATTCATTTATTAGCTCTAGAAGTTTTCTGGTGGAATTTTTTGGATCCTCTAAGTAAAGAACCATGTCATCAGCAAATAATGACAGTTTAAGTTCTTCTTTTCCTATTTGTATCCCTTAAATTTCTTTCGTCTAATTGCTCTGGCTAGAGTTTCAAGGACTATGTTGAATAGCAGTGGTGAAAGAGGGCATCCCTCTTGTTCCATCTTGTTCCATTTTTAGAGGGAATGCTTCCAATTTTTCTCCATTTAGGATGATGTTGGCCTTCAGTTTTGCATAGATAGCTTTTAAAAAGTTGAGTTATGTTCCTACTATCCCTAGTTTTTCTAGTGTTTTGAACATGAAGAGGTGATGTATTTTGTCAAATGCTCTCTCAGCATCTATAGAGATAATCATATGATTCTTCTTTTTTTAATATTTTTTTAGTTGTCAATAGATCTTTAGTTTACTTATTTATATGTGGTGCTGAGAATCGAACCCAGTGCCTCACACATATGAGGCAAGTGCTCTACCACTGAGCCACAATCCCAGCCCATGATTCTTGTTTTTAAGTCTATCGATGTGATGGATTACGTTTATTGATTTCTGTATGTTGAACCAACCTTGCGTACCTGGGATGAACCCCGCTTGATTGTGATGCACTATCTTTTAAATATGTTTTCCTATGCAATTTGCCAGAATTTTATTGAGAATTTTTGCATCAGTGTTCATCAGGGATATTGGCCTGGAGTTTTCTTTCTTTGGTGTGTCTTTGTCTGGTTTTGGAATCAGGGTGATACTAGCCTCATAGAATGAGTATGGAAGGGTTCCCTCCATTTCTATTCATGGATAATTTGAGGAGTATTTGTATAAATTCTTCTTTGAAGGTCTTTTAGAACTCAGCTGATAATGTGTCTGGTCCTGTGAGCTCTTCTTGGTTGGTAAGCTTTTTTTTTTTTTTTTTTGGTACCAGGGATTGAACTCAGGGGCACTCGACCACTGAGCCACATCTCCAGCCTTATTTTGTGTTTTATGTAGAGACAGGATCTCACTGAGTTGCTTAGTGCATCACCATTGCTGAGGCTGACTTCGAACTCGTGATTCTCCTGTCTCAGCCTCCCTAAGTGCTGGGATTACAGGCTTGCGTCACCGTGCCCGGCTGTTGGTAAGCTTTTGATGGCATCTTCTATTTCCTTGCTTGAAATTGATCTGTGTAAATTGTGTACGTCCCCCTGATTCAGTTTGGGCAGATCATATGCCTCTAAAAATTTGTCAGTGTCTTTGGGACTTTCTATTTTACTAGAGTATAGATTTTCAAAATAGTTTGTAATTATCTTCTGTATTTCAATAGTGTCTTTCATGATATTTCCTTTTTCATCTTCAATTTTAGTAGGGTGGCTAAGGGTTTGTCAATTTTGTTTATATTGTCAAAGAAACAGCTTTTTGTTTTGCCAGTTTTTGGAATTGTTTCCTTTTTTTTTTTTTCAATTTCATTAATTTCAGCCCTGATTTTAATTATTTCCTGTCTTCTACTTCTTTTGGTGTTGATTTGTTCTTCTTTTTTTAGTGCTTTGAGATGTAATGTCAGGTCATTTATTTGTTGACTTATTTTTCTTTTAATGTATGAGCTCAATGCAATGAACTTTCCTCTTAACACAACCTTCATGGTGTCCCAGAGATTTTGATATGTTATATCAGAGTTCTCATTTACCTTTAAGAATTTTTTTAAATCTCCTCTCTGATGTCTTTTGTTATCTGTGCATCATTCAATAGCATATTATTTAGTCTCCAGGTGATGGAGTAGCTTCTATTTTTTATTTTATCATTAATTTCTAATTTCATTCCATTATGGTCTGATAGAATGCAGGGTAGTATCTCTATTTTTAAATATTTGATAAGACTTGCTTTGTGGCATAACATATGGTCTATTTTAGAGATGGATCCATGTGCTGCTGATAAAAAAGTATATTCACTTGTTGATGGATGAAATATTCTGTATATGTCTGTTAATTATAAATTATTGATATATTATTGAGTTCTTTGTTTTCTTTGTTTAGTTTTTGGAAGATTTGTCCAGTGGTGAGAGAGGTGTGTTAAAGTCACCTGGTATTATTGTGTTGTGGTCTGTTTGATTCTTGAAATTGAGAAGGGTTTGTTTGATATATGTGGATGCTTCGTCATTTGGGGTATAGATACTTATGATTATTCTGTCTTGTTGATGTATGGTTCCCTTAAGCAGTATGAAATGACCTTCTTTATCCTTTCTGACTATCTTTGGTTTGAAGTCCACTTTATCTGATATGAGGATGGAAACTCCTCCTTGTTTATGTGGTCCATTTGAGTGGTATCTTTTTCCCATCCTTTCACTTTCACTCTGTGACAGATGTCTTTTTTTTTGGTACTGGGGATTGAACTCAGGAGTACTCAACCACTGAGTCACATCCCTATTTTGTGTTTTGTGTAGAGACAGGGTCTCACTGAGTTGCTTAGCACCTCACCTTTGCTAAAGCTGGCTTTGAACTCGCTATTCTTCTGTCTCAGCCTCCCTAAGTGCTGGGATTACAAGTGTGAGCCACCACGCCCGGCTACAGATGTCTTTTTCTATGAGATGAGTCTCTTGAAGGCAGCGTATTGTTGGGCCTATTTTTAATCCAATCTGCCAGTCTATGTCTTTTAATTGATGAGTTTAGGCCATTAAATTTCAGCATTATTACGGAAATATGGTTTGTATTCCCATTCATTTTGGTTTTTTTTGTTCGATTTTTTTAGTACTGTGGATTGAACTCAGGGACACTCGACCACTGAGCCACATCCCCAGCCCTACTTTTTTGTGTTTTATGTAGAGACAGGGTCTCACTGAGTTGCTTAGCGCCTTGCTGTTGCTGAGGCTGGCTTTGAACTGACGATTCTCCTGTCTCAGCCTCCCAAAGTGCTGGGATTACAGATGTGTGCCACTTATTTTTTTTTAATTGTTTCTTAATTGTTGATGGATCTTTATTTTATTCATTTGTTATTTATATGTGGTGCTGAGGATTGAACCCAGGGCCTCACGCATGCTAGGCAAGCGCTCTACCACTGAGCTACAGCCCCAGCCCACTTATTTTTGGTTTTTAACTTGACTTGGTTTCTCCTTTGATTGGCTTTTACTTCATTGTAGTTCCTCCCTTTGCCAATTTTTATTGTTGTTTTTCATTTCTTCCTCATGGAATATTTTGCTGAGAATGTTCTGTAGTGCAGGCTTGCTCATTGTAAATTCTTTTAACTTTTGTTTATTGTGGAAGGTTTTAATTTCATCATCAAATATGAAGCTTAATTTTGCTGGATATAAGATTCTTGGTTGACACCCATTTTCTTTCAGAGCTTGTTCCATGATATGAGGGTTTCCATCCTCATGTCAGATAAAGTGGACTTCAAACCAAAGATAGTCAGAAAGGATAAAGATCATTTCATACCATTTTTCCAGGATCTCCTAGCTTTGAGGATCTGAGTTGAGCAATCTGCTGAAATCTGAATTGGTTTCCCCCTGCATGTAATCTGAAACTTCTCTCTTGCAGCTTTTAAAATTCTATCCTTATTGTGCATATCACCATTTGCCTTGGTGTGAATCTGTTGTAGTTTTGTAAATTTGGTGTCCTGTACTGTAAGCCTTTTGTATTTGATTTTCTAATTCATTTTTCGTGTTTGGGAAATTTTCTGATATTACTTCATTGAAGAGATTGTACATTCCTTTGGTTTATATCTCTGTGCCTTCCTCTATCCCAATAATTCTTAGATTTGGAATTTGATGTCTCATAATTCTTGGATGTTCTGTTCATGGTTACCATCTTCATTGTGTGGTCAACTTTATTTTCAAGATTATATATTTTGTCTTCATTATCTGTGGTTCTGTCTTTCAATTTGTCTTGTCTGTTGGACATTATGGGGAACTATCTTTGGAGGTGATCTACCATATTGTGAAAATGCTCATTGCCTTTCGGTAAAGGGCTGAGGAGAGGGAACAGATGCTTCACACATGGTGGACTTCCTGCAAGACACCACTGGTAGTCCTTAGTTGTCTTCTTACTTTAACCATGGAGGGTAGTGGTGGTGGTGGTGGTAATGGTGGGGCTGGGTCTTCATCCTCTTGACTTCCAAAGAGCCCTGTAAAAGGTTCAATGGATAGCTGACCTTGAATAAGTAGCTCTTGAATTTACATATGAATATGTGGAGTCTTTTCTGTTCATTGTTTTTTGGATCACTGCACTGAGCAACTAAAAGACAAAATCCTGCTTGACATCCCACTGCATAGAAAAGGTCTCCTCCTCTTGGTTATTCTCTTCATCTGGTTTATTTCAGCAAATAAGCTGCTCTGTCCAAACTCAGGAACTGAGTGGATCCAATTACTTAGTAAGCAGATCCCTCCCCTCAGAACTTTGATTACTCAAGAGAAGTTTTGTTGTTCTTTTGATGAAGCTCAGAGAACAGTCAGTACTCTGGGTGACATCCCTCACCATCCAGATTCATATCTGGATGTTCACTGGTTTAAATAGTGAGGGCTGCTTATTTTGTACTTATTGGGTGGCTTTGATGAGGTGGGATATGTATTCCTACACTGGAATGTAAACTGTACTGAAGACAGGGTCTGTGTCTGTCCTACTTCTATGGCTTAGAACTGTGGTTGGCACACAGTAGGCTCTCAATGAATAGCTGATTGACTAAGTGACAAGAATGACATGTGCAGAGGCATACTATTCCTTGAAACCAGGGTAAATGCTTCCATCTCCCCAGCTTAGTTTTGTGTAGTGATTTTCCGGATCAAACTGTAGGACCTTGATTTTTTTCACTTCCACATTAGATCTAGCGCATCATTGCAGAGGCAATTGTTTTGGATGACACCTAGGTCATTAGCTGTTTCCTGAACTTCCTCAAAACCATTCATTTGATAAGTGTGCATGTATCAAGTACTCACTATGTGCCAGCTCTATGGTAGTTACTATTGGGCTGAGAGTAAGAAAGAAATAGAGGTCCTGGCCATTAGTGAAGTTTTTCAAGGCTTTGATGTTTTTGTTTGGCTTTTACAGTCCTTTGGGATTTGGCTCATGCCCTTCCCCAGCCACATATTCAATCCCTTGCATCCTAACCCTCTCCTTGCACTGGCACCAGGATAGTCTTCTCACTTTCTTTCAAATTTGACACAGTCATTCCTTCCTTAGTGCTTGGCTGCTTCCTACCTCCCACTTGACCTACAGTAAGCAGTTGTTACCTAAATTTACATATAAGAATATCAAGGCATCTCATGAAGAGGAGTTTTAGTCTGGGTTTTCAAGGCTAAAATAGAAAAAAATTTCTCCATTTCACAGATTTAAAAAGAGGCTATGGAAGTGAAGTTACTTTCCAAAGGTGAAGTTAATATTCGAATCTGGTGTTTTCTGGCTCTAAATCCAGTGCCATTACAGTATTGATATGAGAGTTAAATGAAAAAATATATATATATATATTCCCAACACAGTGCCTGGCAAATAAAGGCACTCAAAATTATTAATTTCATTATAGAGAAATCAAGTTCATTTCCCAGTAATAAAGGAAACAAAAACACATATATGAATTATTCTCCTTTAAAATTCAATACACTACTTAACAGTGTAAAGGAATTTGTATGGGGTCTTCCTTCACTTGGAACAAGTGAGCTCCTCATATTCTAAACCACACAGTGAAGTGTTCAAAAGGCTTCCAGACCATGTGGTGCTATCCAAGGTGCTGAAACATCTCTGTCCACTCCTAGGGGTTATGGTCTAAATGTCAGGATGAGTGGCAACAAAGAAGAGAGGGGATGGGGACACAGAACAAAGTGGACAGAAGCTACTGAAAGGGACTATTTTCTTGCAGAAATTTCCAGAGAGAAAATAGAGACCTTTGTTTTTCATTTTCTTCAAATACAAACATCCTTTGTCATTCAAAAGAAGAAATCAGACAAATACAAATGCATTTCCAGATGGATTTCTTGCTCTCCAAACTCTGGCTGCTCGTGCTATCAGATAATCAGGAATTCAACAAATTTGGATAACATGGTATATTTCTCTGTCCAAACTTGCTATTCAGTCTCAGAAATTAAAATAATTTGGATAATGAAGGATAGTTGTAATTACAGTTCATTTATTCTGGTAATGTTTATTGAACCTTCTACATTCCAGGAGCTGTACTTAACAATCATACATAGAGTAGGGAACAAGAAGTATAAGGTCACTGTTGTCGTGGAGATGACATTTTTGTAGAAGACGACTGAAGATAAATAAACATAAGTACTTGAGATATTAGTTAGTACTATGGAGACAATAATCAGCAATTATCAAGAAAGAGTTTATCTTTTTACTTGGGAATTTTATGTATGGAAAATGTTATATGTAATTAATAATAATTGCAACTACTAAAATCTACTTAGTGCTATGTGCCAGGAACTATTCTATCTTACCTGTATTTACTCATTTAATAACTAACAACTCTATGAGGTGACTACTATTATTATCCCCATTTTTTTTATTGTAGATGGACACAATACCTTTATTTTATTTTTATGTGGTGCTGAGGATCAAACCCAGTGCCTCACATGTGCTAGGCAAGCACTCCACCACTGAACTACAAACCCATCCCCTATAATCCCCATTTGATAGGTAAGATAACTGAAACAGGAAGATTGAGTATAGTCCAAGGTCATTTTGTAAGTCAGTGGTAGACCTGAGATTTGATCCCCGATCATCTGATCTCAAAACCCAGCGCAGAATCTGAGATACCCAGAAGCCAATAGTGAGGGAGGTATGGGAAGCTGAGGGATGGTATAGGAAGAGGGACCAGGAAAGCAAACTCTCCAAGTACACTGGCAGGGGAGGATTTCAGAACCTTGAGAGAAGGAGGATTTTCAGAGAAGCTCAAACAGAACTTTGCATCTTGCTTTCACAGAGGTTAGCCTTCTAGTCTTTATGAATCAATCTTCATTTCCCCACTTGTTACACCAGTAATTCTATTGCTGGGGCATGATTCCTAATGAGATTCTGCTCCACTAGCTTCTGAATAGAGCTACATCCCATCACTCATGAGCAGTCAGTTTTAATTGGGAATTTTTATTTTAGTACTTTCAGGCTTGGAGAGGAACTTGAGAGATAGGGAAAGTGTCTGAGTGGCAGTTTGGTATATGGAACGTTTTTCATTGAAAGTTTTTAACTCTTCTCTAGCTTGGTGATATCTGAATTGGATTCTCCCTAATCTGTTCTTAAGCACACTTGCTTTGTGAAACTCTTCAGTTTTTCAAGCTGACCTTGGAGTTTATTTCATTTGGTGCCTTTTGTCAAGGAATTTTAATATTTTTTTGGAAAAATATAAATCAATAAATGACATCGAATGGGAATATTAGTATTCCCACTTTGAATACTAAAGAAACCTAATGAACAAAAGATACTTCATGGAGTCTAATATGGTTTCAAGGAAAGAGCATGAGCTTCTTAGTCAGTGATACAGGGGTCCAGACCCCAGATCGCACATGTGAGCTATGCAACCTTGAGAAAATAGCACAATCTTAGAGCCTTGGTCACCCTGCATCTTAAAATTGGGGAATAACACTTAACCTCATACAATTATCTGTCAAGGTCAAATGAGATTGTGTAGATAACATTCCCATCACAGTGTCTACCAGTCTTTTCTCTTTGAAATCAAACTATTGTATATGAAGTATAACATACACAATAGAAAAATGCACATACCCTAGTATACAATTGGATGAATTTTCAAAAATGAACACAGTGAACATGAGTAGGCCACCTGAAACATCCCCATGCCTCCTACCAATCACTCCCTCACCCTACCATAGCTAACTTTCTAATGCTTTTAAATTTATATAAATGGAATTATGGAGTATGTCCCCTTTTGTGTCTGAATTTTTTGTTCAACATTATGTTGGTAAAACTCATTTATATTGGTGTTTGTAATTATGAAGTAGTCTTCCTCACTGTTGTATTATTATTATTCCATTGTATCATAACTTATTAACCATTCTACTGGCATTGGGCATTTGGGTACTTTCCTTTTTAACTATTTTTGCCACTAACCATCATTCTAGAACATGTCCTTGGTGAACATATATAGTCATTTCAAATGTATATGTATGTATTTTTATTGGACATTTTGAAGAATGAGTTGCTGGGTCATAAGACATGTCTATATTCAGCTTTAGTAGACACTGTCAAACAGTTTTGCAAAGTAGCTCCACTTCTTTCTTTTTTCTTTTACAAAGGAATTTACCTGAAAATTCTTTTTGATAAGTGACTTGATATTTTTACCATGCAAATCTATTTGCCAAAATTTTATTGACAACCCACCCCCTTGGTAGAACTCCCATTATATAAAGCGGAGTATGTCTGGTTGTGTTTATTACCTTATTTCCTAGAGTTCCTTTTTCTAGGAATTCCTTCCTCTTCGCCACCAAAATGTCATCCAACAATTTAAACATGGAAGAACTTAAGCTGGTTGCTTTTGGAAGATGGCTTCAGTCTTTATTTCAAATGTTTCTTACCGTTCTCTTCTATGAATGTGACCCCTCGGTTATTTACCTGTTCTCACTGAGTCTTAGTTTCCTGCTGTGAAATGCAGATGGAATGGCCCACAGGGAACACCCATTTTTATTATTCAGCTCCACTGACATTCACTAAGTTTCTCTTTCTACATTGCCTAAAATATTGTTACTTGGGAATCTCCCTAGTCATGTAAGTATTCCCCTTCTGATTTATAAGCCTTTATACTACCTTCCATCTTGACAATCAGCATGGCTTCCTTTCTGCCTACTCTGGACTGAGCATAGAGTGAATCACTTTACGTATGTTATTTCATTTAGTTTTCATAGCAAGCCCATTGCAAATATATTATTGCAACATTTCAGACCAAGGCACAAAAAGGTTAAGTAATTTGTCCCAATCACACCTCTTATAAGTGGGGCAGGGGGATCAAGGTACTCACCACAGGGCTCTGTATCCTCCTTGCAGAAATACATAACTTACAAAGAGTAAAACATCCCAAGCCCAAACTCTCCAAAGTGAATCTTAACATTTGAACATTCTGTTTACTCAAGTTTATTAGTTGGTTGTGAGGAGACTCTTCAAATGCTTTTTATCTGTGCCTTTAATCAATGATAGTCAAAACTCTGCAACTGTAAACTCCTTGTCTCTCCTCTCTCCTTGGTAACCAGCTCAATATTCTGCCAACACAGCCTTTCTGTCCTATCCCTGTTACATGATACCCACCCACATGCTGATTTACAGTGGATTCCAAATCAATTGTAAATTGGTGTGTGTGTGTGTGTGTGTGTGTGTGTGTGTGTGTGAGAGAGAGAGAGAGAGAGAGAGAGAGATAGATCTAGGTTATTCTCTGTCCCACCCCCTCTCCATTTCCCTCCAATTGCCTCTTGTTTCCGCTGTCACCAAATTGAGTTTTCACATCTTTGCTCCTTCTCCTGTTATTATTTCCAGTTTGAGCAAAGCAATGGGAAATTTCCTTTCTTTCACCATCTGTGCTCTTGGGGAAGTTAATGTGCCAATAGTTGTAACACTCAGTGAAAAGGAGTCTTATTTTCCATACTTCCCACCTGTAGCTACAGTTCTGCATTTGTTTTTTATGGCCATATTTTTGGCATCTGGAATCTTGATTTCAGGACTACAAACTACTTCCGTAGCAAAGTCAAAGATTCTAATGTTGTGCCTCCACAATGATAATAGCTTATAGTTGTTGAGTACTTATCATGTGCTGGGTACTATTCAGAGTGAATTACGTAAATCATATGACATATTTTATCAACAAAACAACCCTTTGAATTCTGTTGTTTTCCACATGCTAGAGATGAGGAAATTGAGATCAGAGAAGTTGGGAAATTTACTCACAGTTATCAGCTTAAAAGTAGCAAAGGATTTGAGCCTAGGCCATCTAACTCTAATAACTGCTTTCTTATTTTGCTACCCTGCCTTGATATACTGGGTTCTGGAAAGAGTTCTGTTAGGAAACTGGGATGGGCCTTTGCCATGCCTTTTATTAGCAGGCCACTTAAGAGGGAGGGATGCTCAGCTTCCTTATTTGGAAAATGGGGACAAGTTGAGTGGACATGACACTGAATGAAGGTATTGCACATTATAGTGTTTTGTGAGTTTAAAGCACAGGTCAGATAGAGCATTCCACATGTTGTCTTATCACAATAGTCTCTTTGACTTATGGTCACAGTTTAGATGTGATTAAAACACATGATGGAGTTGCAAAGCACTGGAGTCAGAAAACCATCTGATGCCCGGCTGAATGGATGGGTTGCCTGATCACCTAGCCTTCAGATTCTAAAATCACCCAGATTAAAGTCCATTGAAAGACCATAAAAATGTTCAAACGGTCTTTGAAAATGGGCTCCATTTGACATTGCAGTTCTGTTTTCATAAATATACATTAAAGTAGGCCTATGTCCATGTTCCATTGGTTGCAGGAGCTCCATCTCTCCCACCCCCAAAATCAGGGCCAGAATTGCAGATGCAACATGGAGGCCAGGGTGCTGGGAAAGAGCCTCCCAGGGCTTGGGGGCTCTTAGAGGGAATAGGGACCAGCTCGTCTCAAATTTTCTGTACCAAGCTACTGAGCTACTCAATCCAGAGAAACTGACTAGTTGCTGGTACCTTAAGTGAGAAAGAACAGGGTACAGTGGGAAGGTCAGAGGGACATCTGGTCCTTGCTGACCCTTAACTCCCCAAAATACCATCTGCTGCTCAGGCAAGGCTGGGTTTCTAGCCTGCTTCACTCAGGTGAGCACCACCTTGATGGAGTCGTAGGGTCTCAGAGGGTAGAGAGTTGACTTGGGCTATTTTAGAGCGGGTCTTGATTAGGATTGAGTGATGAATGTGACACAATGGTTTAAGATTAATGGATGCAGCAAGGTAAGAGTATTGAAAGTCTTGGTTTGATGCTATCTATTGAAAAATTGAGCAGTTCTGGGGAAGCCCCTGAAGTAAATAATGAGGTTACAGTTACATGTCATTGTACAGTCGGGATACATTCTGAGAAATGCATTGTTAGGCATTTTTATCATAGTGTAAACCTTGTAAAGTGTACTACACAGACTAAGATGACCACATCACTGGGCAATGTAATCTTATTGGGCCCCCATCATATATATTGGTCCATTGTTGACTGAAACATTGATATAAGATGCATGACTGTATTTCCCACTTTCATCTTCTGGCCGAGCATTTCCTGGAAAAGCAAAGTTATGTTAATGAAGACAGTGGAATTAGAAATTCCCATCCATGAAGTCAGCCAGAAAGTTATATTGGCATGGACAATAAGCTGCGTGGGTGTAGATTATTTCTGGTTCACTGTCTGAAACCCGGCAGTATCTACCAGTGGTGTAACTCAAGTCTTTATCATCCCTATTTTTCAAGGTATTTTTGAGCCTTGCGTCAAACGATATGTATAAAATACCTTTAACAGAGTAATTAGCTGTTAGTTCCTCTTCCTCATATGTTATCATAAACCCGGGATTGTTGCAAGCAAAATTTTATTGTATTAATATAAGACTCTGTTAGGTCTCATTTTCAGACGATTAAATCCACTGTGGCTAGTTTGTGCAGGTACGGGATATATTATAAATGTTGATACCGAGTTTGTTTACTGAACTTTGGCAGGGCTGAAGAACAGATTCTAAGCTGAGCTTTTAGGAATAACTTTCAAAACCATCTTGAGGAATTAGGCTATCAAAGTAGCTGTCCCTTCTGTAAAATCATGAAGCTGCTACCATGGCTGATGCCTCAAGGACCATTCTGCTGCAGCCACACCCCACAGCAGCAAGATGGATGCGCCGTGCCCTGCCTTGCTGTGCACGTGACAGCTCGGAATCAAAATCTCGAGTGATGCATCTGCTTGATGGAACTCAATTCACACACAAAACCACAGTTGCCAGGGCATCTGGTTAATAAATTTTTAGCTTTCCAAGCTAGAAGGGAGTTGAACTGGGTATGGAGCAAGCCCATTCTTGTAATCCACTATGAGATAGTACTGAAGTTTCACCATCCAGGAGTGGCGGTTTCATGGGTAAGGAACTGCAGGTGCTGGCTTCTGCTCTTTCCCCTTATCATTTTACTGTCCATTAGACTCCTAACCTCAAAGGGAGCAGAGGCAGGGCGGGGAGGAGAAATAAATTGCCCTACTTTGCTCTTTACACATCAAAGACAAAAGGTGAAGATTAATGGCTCTTGGTTTAATGTACAGAGCACCACAGTCAAAGAAATTACACTTGAGTGCCTACTGCCGACCCCAGGCTTTGGACAAAGTGCATTTCTCCCTAGCCCAGACCTAGCTCACATGGCTTCCCTCCACCTCCACCACATCTTGGGCTCCTCCTGTTCTTCTTTAGTCATTTGTTCATCATGTCACATTACACAGCTGCATGAGATGGGCACATCCATAGGGCACCCAGGACGTTTCCTGACACCCCTTTGAAAATTCCATGGGGACCCATTCTTTCAATGAAGAGAGGAAGAATGTTATTAGAAGACAGTGGAAACCTATGCTCTATCTTAGGGCAGCATCCCATTTCCTTGCTCTGTGGTCTTAGGCAACTCATTTAACCTGTAGCTTAAATTTATTTTTGTCTGAAATGAGAGGATTGGGGCATATGGTCCCTGTGGCTTCCTTCCAGCTCTGTTGTTCCTTTGGGGGAGGTCAACTCCTAAATGACTATTGGGAGTGACTTGTTTTATCAAGTGAGACCACTGGGTTATGTCCCCTTCTCTCTGACCTTGAATCCGCATTATAGAGCTCCTACTTACCTGTTTCTGTCACTCTCCTAGCACTTTCTGTACTCAATGCATCATATTTCTAATGTTTTATTGGTACTTCTCTCTTCCCAACAGACTTTAAATTTTTTTTTTTTTGGTACCAGGGATTAAACTCAGGGGCACTTGATCACTGAGCCACATCCCCAGCCCTATTTTGTGTTTTATGTAGAGACAGGGTGTCACTGAGTTGCTTAGCACCTCGCTGTTGCTGAGGCTGGCTTTGAACTCGGAATTCTCCTGTCTCAGCCTCCCAAAGTGCTGGGATTACAGGCATGCGCCACCACACTAGGCTCAGACAGACTTTAAAAGTAGGACCCCTTTTAAATCTTCTTAACCTTATGTCTTAGAGGAAATTCCAAATCTCATCTCCATGATTTGCAAACAGAAAATATCAAAGCCGTCTTCTGGGTCCCTCTTTGGTTTCTATTTGTGCACCTATTTTGGTTTCTATTTGTGACCTCCTGAGAGCCTTGAACCTGCTCCGCCCTTACCCACCTCCTTACGCTGTTACCAAAAAAGACAGCTTATTTCATTTCCAGTGATAATAGGAGCACATTAGATAACACTTGATGCTGGAGAAGTAGCAGGTCCAGCCAGCTCCCCTGTTATTACAAAGATGAAGAACTGCCTTTGCCAGGCAGCAGAAAGAAGCCTGTGTGGAAGTGAAGGTCAACATTCAGCTTCACAGTGAAGTACAAAAAGGTCGGACGGAGCCATGAAATGTTCACAGTGTTTATGCTGTCTCTTCTTGCTTGGCCCGCACTCTCCATCCATCTAAGGCAGGAAGTTTATGATTTAGAACCTTAGCTGATCTGCATAATCCATTAAAATGTCACTATTTTAATTGCAGAAGTCATTCCTCTGAAGCGCACACCTGCTGCTGCTGGAATTTATAGCCAGGACACGGTGTGATGTGTGTTTGGAATGAATGTAACTACCTCTGCTATCCCGGGCTGCCCTCAAAAATGTTGTTCTGATCATTCTCAGAAGCTGGAGGCGAGTAGAAATGACTCCCCGCCAGGCTGTTCTGTATTCTTCTCCTAGCACCTTCGGGGACTCATTTCTCTGCTTTAGTAATTGCTCTGCTGGTGCCATGTTGATACAGGGGAGAATTCTATATGTAGCATCAAATGAGAGTGAATTTGGAGGGAGGCTTTGGAAATTGGCTGCGTATAGCACGTTGGTAATCACAGTGGGCCAGGAAAATGCCAAAAGAGCCTTCATTTGTTTGTATCATGAGGACTGACTAGGATAGTACAGAGCAGGACCATATTTGCTACTAGAATCCTAGGACTGTTTGTCTCCAAACTGTTCAGATTTTGGGGATACAAATATTGTCCTCAGGCTCCTGGGATGCTCACGGAAGCCTGAGGGCTCCTAGAACTAGGGCAGGCATCCCAGACAGCAAAGGTACAGTGACAGTGGTCAGGAGGTGGATACAGCAAGAGGAGAGGTAGGCCAAGACACATAGGAAAATCACCTGACATATGGGGGCATCAGCCTTTGAGTCCATGGGGTGTAAGAAACAAGATAAAGCCAGTAGGGGGGTCCCCCCATTGGCTATTCCTCAACTGTGTACAGCCCAAAGATGGACAGTTTGACCCAGTAGATCTGGGTGCAGATGTGAAGCCCACTTTGAGAACTGTCTAGACAGGGGTGCACACCACCCTCACAGGCCATCATCAGAAGCTCCATTTTTTCTACCCTCTTTCATATGCTTTCCTAGGCCTCAGAAACTAGAAAGCTAACATGACTTTTCCATGGCCTCAGCTCAGCAAGGGTTCTCTGGATATGTGTCGGTCAATCTGATGGGCTTCCATGACACCCAGGAGCAGAGGCCTCGCTTCCGTACTTACTGATCCTCTAGCAAGTGCGGCCATGGCTGTGTGGCTTCTTGCTGCCGTGTCTCTGTTGTGACATTGGGTGCATTCCTGGAAGCTCTATTTCTGGAGGCTCTTTCTTCAGCCTCCCAACAAATTCCTTAAAGCCATTTATTATCCCTAGTAAACTCCTTCCTGCTTATCCTTGCTTCTGTGCATTGGAAGGGGATATGTGGGGACAGGGATATCTCACTCAAGGTGCTACTGGAAGGATTAATGAGATAATGTATGTCAAATATCTGTAAGTACTTGGTGCTCAGTAAAATGAATTTCCTTCAGAAAAGAACAAATTTTCCAACTAAAAGATGCTAAGGGAGACCACTGAAGGATCCCCTGTTAATCAGTGAATCAGCCGTGTAGTATTACTATGTGCCTGTGTGCAGCTCTGTCAAACCATGAGACTCATGGTTGCCCAGGTGAATCTGAGCTATCTGGTGATATAATACAAAATGCAAAACCTTGGCACCCAGGATGGATACCTATATAGTCTAAGACCCAAATACACTCTGACAATGGGGTGCTCTGCAGAGCACATGGACAGAATCCCCTTGAACAGATGCCAAATGTCATGGGCCTGGGCTCTGGGGACTAAATGCACAATCTCAGATGCCAAGTGTTACCCTCTTCAGCTTAGGTTAGAAGCATCACGTCTCTGAACTCTAGCTTTCTCATCTGTGAACAGGGTATATTGAAGATCCCTACCTTGCCCTATTACCATGACATTTGAATGACATAAGGCTAGACCTACCCCGGTACATGATGAGTGTGTGCACAGCAAGTGTTCACTGTGATTAGCTTGAGAATAATCATTTATCTTGAGCTTTTTTTTTTTTTTACAGTAACTTTCCTATTTCTCCTGGATAAATTGGTTAACGTACTACTATACATATATAACTATCTCAGAATATTGATTTTAGCACTATAGATGGTCAGGAAAAATTCTAGCAGACAGGCTATTTATTTTATTGATTAGATCATCTGTGAGAACTTTTCATTAAAATGTGATCAAATGTGTAGCTTTCAAAATGTACAAATCAAGATAATAAGCGTAGACTTTCTAATTTTTTTTTCCAGTACTGGGGATTGAAATCAAAGATGCTTTACCACTGTGCCATATCCCCAGCCTTTTTTATTTTTCATTTTGAGACAGGGTCTCACTAAGTTGCTTAGGGCCTTGCTAAGTTGCTGTTGCTGACCTTGAACTTGTGATCCTCCTGCCTCAGCCTCAGAGCTGCTGGGATTATAGGCATGCACCATTTCACCCTATGAGTGGGTGGATGTTTAAAATCCTGATGGATATAGCAATTATTCTACAGTAAGTTCATTATTTTTTATAAACACAATTAAACTTTTGAATTTGGCTGACCTTTTCTTGAAATTTTTGCCTTTTGATGTGCTGTGGTAGCAGTAATGGTTAATGCAAGAGTCAATTTACAAAAGTGGTTCCAGGTACTAGGCAGTATTCTAAAACCTTTAATGCATCAGGTCCCTTACTTCTCACATCAGCTGAGGTGGGTAGTTCACAGGTGAGAACACTGGGGCACAGAGAGAGGTAGAGTAACTTGCCCAGGGTCACACAGCGAGGAAGAAAAGAGCTGGGATTTTAATCTTTATCTGTCAGATTCTGAGGCTCATGTTCCTACTCACTGAGAGAGAGGAGAGAAAAGGCAGCTAAGAAAAAATTGCACAGTCTTGAGAAATCTGAGAGCCTGTAACCTTTGTCTGTGTCACACTGGCTCTAGTCCCCTCCTGCCAGCACTCCCTGGCTTATGTGGTGTAATTGACCTCAGGACATGAGGACAGAGACATCAGCAGTGCCTTCTCCCGGGCTCTTCCCACACTCTGGTCAGAAGTGTGGGCTGGGAAACTTTCCTTTCAGTCTTAGATTTTTAATAAAACTACATTTGACATCTTCAAGAGAAGAATAATTTTTAATGTTATGAGGGGTTTGACTGTCCAGAACTGTCCAGAAATAGACTACAAAGTGGGGTGGAATGGAAATAAACAAATACATTTCAACTAAATAGAAAATCTATGGGAGAGAAGGGAAAATTTTTTTAAAATTTTATCATTTCTTTTTAATGACATATGATAGCAGAATCCATTTTGATATTATACAAGCATGGAATATATCTTTTTAAAAGATTTTTAAAAAACTATTATTTTATTTATTTATGTATTTTGTATGTGGTGCTGAGGATCGAACCCAGTGCCTCAAGCATGCGAGGCAAGCGCTCTACCACTGAGCCACAACCCCAGCCCTGGAATATATCTTATTCTAGTTGGGATGCCATTCTTATGGATGCACATGCTGGTGGGATTCACTGTGTTGTTTTAATATATGTGTGTATGGGAAATTATTGCAGGTTCATTCCATTGTCCTTTCCTATCCTCTCTCTCTTCCCTCCATTGTCCATTTTCTACTGAACTTCTATTCTTCCTCGCACTCCACTCCCTTATTGTGGGATAACTTCCCATATCAGAGAAAACATTCAGCCTTTGGTTTTTTGGGATTGGCTTATTTCACTTAGCGTAATAGTCCCCAGATCCATCCATTTGCTGGCAAATGCCATATGGGTGAGTAATATTCCATTGTGTATACGTACCACAGTTTCTTTATCCATTCACTTGCTGAAGGGCATCTAGGTTGATTCCATAGCTTAGCTATTGTGAATTGAGCTGGTATAAACATTGGTGTGGCTGTGTCCTACAGTATGCTGATTTTAAGTCCTTCAGGTATATACCAAAGAGTGGGATAACTAGGTCAAATGGTGGTTCCATTCCAAGTTTTCTGAGGAATCACCCTACTGCTTTCCAGAGTGGTTGCACTAATTTGAAGCCCCACTAGCAATGTATGAGGTGCCTTTTCCCCCACATCCTCACCAACATTTATTGTTACTTGTATTCTTGATAATTGCCATTCTGACTGGAGTGAGATGGAATCTCAGTGTAGTTTTGATTTGTATTTCTCTAGTTGCTAGGATGTTGATCATTTTTTCATATATTTGTTGACTGATCATATTTCTTCTTCTGCAAAGTGTGTGATTAGTTCTTTTGCCCATTTATTGATTGGGTTATTTGTGTTTTTTTAATTTTAAATTTTTTGAGTTCTTTCTATATCCTGGAAATTAATGCTGTATCTGAGGTGCGTGTGGTAAAGATTTTTTCCCACTCTGTAGGCTCTCTCTTCATGCTCTTGATTACTTTCTTTGCTGTGAAGAAGCTTTTCAGTTTGATGCTGTCCCATTTATTGATTATTGATTTTATTTCTTTTGCTTGAGGAGTCTTGTTAAGGAAGTCAGCTCCTGAGCTGATATGTTGGAATGTTGAACCTACATTTTTTTCTAGTATATGAAGAGTTTCTGGTCTAATACCTAGGTCTTTGATTCACTTTGAGCTGAGTGAAAGATAGGAGTTAAATTTCATCCTACTACATAAGAATTTCCATTTTCCTCAGCACCATTTGTTGAAGAGACTATCTTTTCTCTGATGTGTATTTTTGGCACCTTTGAGAAGAGAGTCTTATCATGGAGGAATGGACATTTTTCCTCACAGAGGTGAGGTGTGGTAGTGCTGGTTTACAAAATTGCATATCAGGCTTGGATGACTGGTATTGTGTGGAGGGAATCTTTGGTAGCCAGGAACTTTCATACTAGATGAATCAGGATGGAATTTTATAGGAAGACTGCGTGGGTATAGCGTGGAATCCCAGAAGAAAGTGCTACTGGGATTGGTGAGAGAAGAACCATCATATCCAGGGTCAGTACTATGGTTTAAATATAGTTTGCATGTATCCTCTAAGGGTTCATGTTTTGGAGGCTGGGTTCTCAGGCTAGTGGGAAGTACCATTAGGGATTTGGTGTAGATCACTAAAAGGTGGAGGCCCAGAGACAATCTGATTTCTGTGAGACCAGAGTGATTGCCTTCGCTTGGGGAACGGGTTATTCTTGGACCAGTGACAGGGAATAACAGTAACCTTCATGTTTGCAGAATGGGGGTATTTGTTGAAGAAGGGGATGTGTACTATAGAGATGCTCCAAGTAGTGTCTTTTATAGATATAATTGGACACCAGATGACAAAATGAAGACCATTTATGGATCATCTCTCTTGTACAAGGCCCTCTACTGTCTGAAAATTAAAGTCAAGACTGGGTTGACTATTCCTGGATTATTTTACTCATATTCAATCTAAGGCTTCTTCAGGGACTGGTGTCCAAGGAAGTAAATGACAAAAGAAGATGATACTACAGCCCTCTGGGCCAGGTCCAAGGGTATACTTTGCTTGGGAAGATTAAGTCTCATTGCAATGTGAGCTACACAACCCCTCCTTACCACTGCAGTTATCTTTTTTGAGATGTCTGGTCTACTTAAAAACTGACAACCTGGAAAAGCATCAGAGGTTTATTTCTTTGGAGATCAAGCACTAAATGTGGTATGGGAGCAAACAAGAGGAGCAATAAACAATAAAGCCAGAGTAGCATTTTATGCAAAATCACTGAACAAAATGTAAAACAATGAAAAATCTAGTCTATAGATAATCTGTTCCTCAGAATTTGTGGTGGAAAGTAACCCTTTACAAGCCACATTCTCAGTGCTGGTGACATCTCCACAGGGTTCCCCTTTAGTGTTCTCCTTTTCCATGCCAGATTTGAAAGAATTCATTGAAAATATAACCCGTACAAAATATCTTCATCTTTTAAAGGAGTTTGTTTCTCCTGGCTTCATTGTGATTTCATAGAAGAAGACAGTATTTAAATGGCTTTGCCTGGTGTCTTTATTTAATCAGTTTTATGAACTCTTCATATGCCAACCAGCCAATTTTGCAGCCTCAGAATCATGCTCAGGAGACAGACACAGATTTTTTTCCTGCAGTCTATTTTATAGGCTTTACCATCTGGGACTTTGAGTAACTTTTGAATAGCAACTGGATGCCATGTTTTCAGGATTTTTGCAGCCCGAACTCTAGGTTCATTGTGTATGAAATGCCTGGTAACAATATAAACTTTCGATTATGAAGCTAACCATCAAGATAGATTTTATGTTGGAGATTTCTTGTTTAATTTGATTTACTGCCATAATGCTTACTTGGTGTATAAAAGGCAATTTTTTATTGAAAAGTTATGCACATTAATTTGGATTTTCTGAAAATATGAAGTCCCTAATAGGCCACCATTTCTCATCTCCCTCTCCCCCACAGCAGTGTCACTGTGTCTATAGACAGTAGAAACCAATGAGGGTTCAGCTAAGTTAGCCAGGGGTCAGGGCCTTGCAAGGAACAGAACCCACCTGAGGCAATTGAAGCACAAAGGCTTAGATTCTGGGAGACGCACAAAGGAGCATGGAAGTTTGGAGTATAGCTAGATCCCCCCAAAAATATGGAAACAGGGAAGCTAATCTCTCTAACTTCTCTCTCTCTTTTAGTTGTAGATGGACATGATACCTTTCTTTGATTTATTTATATGTGGTGCTGAGGATTGAACCCAGTGCCTCACATGTGCTAGGGAAGTGCTCTACCACTGAGCTACGACTCCAGCCCCTAGCTTCTTTTCTTAAGGTCGCATGTTCTCTTGCCCTTGTAGCTCTTTGCATCCATTGCATTCTTCCCTCACTCTTCAAACTAACATTCTCTGTTATGGGCCAAACATGGCTTCCCTTTTTAGATCACTTCTTCAGTCAAGTACCCAACATCAAATGATGGGTGTTTCCAGGTCCCAGTTTCAAGGAAAAGTCCAACTAGCACAGTGTGGACCAAGTATTTACCCATTCCTGTTCTGAGCATCTGTGGTCAGGAAGCCACAGTTACATGACCAGCAGTCAGTCTGCCCAGCCAAGGCTGTGAGAGCAGATGCTCAAGGATGGAGGTGGGATCCAGGTAGGTTCTCCAGGTGGACAGGAGGAAGCTGTCAGTTGGGAACTTGTCAGTGTCTTTGATTTGCTATGTGTGGAAACAGATAATTTGTAGAGAGACTGCAGCCTGGAATGCAAGTCTGTTTTCTAGCCCATCTCTATCAATTCTGTTGATTTTTTTTCTTTTTCATTTAGTCCCTCAATCATTCTTTTACCTCTCCCCTTTGCTTCTCCTCACTTAATTTATCTCCTCTTTTTCTCAGTGTTTTAGAAAAGTAATATGATGCATCTGTTACAGCAGTGGAAAGAACCCTATCACAGGAAATCCAAGACCAGCCTCTAGTTCTGGCCCTAGACCTCAGGCAAGTCACAGAACCACCCTTGGCCCTAGTTTCATCTTCTGAAGATGAACAGAGCTGGACTAGATGCTGGAAGAAACTTTAGCAATCACCTTGTTCAGGGATGTAAAATCTCTGTCTATTCTTGCTGCCGTTCTGCACATACAGCACCCTTGGCAGACATTGCTAATGGATCCTTACACCTTCTCTGCTGAAATGTGTATCCTTCACCACAGCCCAGGCAAGCCACTACCAATCAGTTGGACGATGCCCTCGAGATGGATGAATTAGCTATCTCTGAGCCAGAAGTGGAGGCCCACGTGTCTACCAACCTTTTTTCCTCTTTCCTTCCTTATAGGGATGTAATATGTGAAGCCACTGAAATTGTATAGGAAAACAAATGTTCTCCTCTGCCCTTTTTTCTTTAAAAAATTTTCTAAAAATATTAATCTTTAAAAATGCCGTTTACTTTCAATTTCTATGCAGCCCACCCTTTAATTTCTCCTGTGACTTAAGAATTGACAATATGTATTTTTTTAACCAAGGTGTGGAATCAGTCCTGTGTGCCTGAACTCCTCAGAAGTAGACTGGCTCACTTTGCAACTGGGTGGTGATGGCAGGCGACAGGGAGAGTTATTTTGCTTTTTGAAAATATGTTTTCTGAGGTTATATTTAGACTGAAGAAAGATCTTTGCATTCTCAGCTCAAATTATCTTCAATGTGCCTAATTACTGTTACTCTCAAATATGATACAGAGTGAGGTCGCATCTTCAATTCACGTTTCTCAATGTATATTTACAAATGGCACAGCTTTGGAACATCTGCTCTGCCCATGGAACACTCATTTTGGCAGATGATGCAGCTGTAATGGCTGGTGGCAGAATCATTTCCTTGACAATGCTGGGGAACATCTCTCCCTTTTTGCCTTTCTTGCTACATGCTATTTGTAAAGTTGCCTTCTGGAGTTCGTTTCCCCATGAGAGATGGGTTTATACTTTATAGGCAGCATATTTCTATCATTTCTACCACCTTATGTGACATACCTATCTGTAGGTCTAGGAAGAAAGGAGACTAATGGCAATAGAAGAATGAAGAGAAATTTGCGAAAACCAGACCTGGGATAAAATCCATATCTCTAATGGATTTTAGAGCCTTGCTTCTTAGTACAAAGAATCCTTGGCATTGGTGGAAAATTGTCTATTACACCTCACAGCCCTTTGGACAAAAGGGCACACTCTAGGCAAATGAGGAAGAGTGGGGACATGGCTTATACAATCTGGATATAAGTACTTGCTGTTGTTATTTAATTCTTCCTTACACATGTTGTAAGTTAATGCAAATGAGGACTGAAATGCATCCATTTCTGGGACCAACTTTCCATTTTCAGGAAGTAGAGGACAGAGGACACATGGAATTGTTCCATGAATGTGCACCAGCACAGTCCAGACTATGGGATACTTTCCAGGTTCAAGTTTGAAGTTCTTCATTGTAAGAGGACACAGGAATGGGCGGGGTGAATGGGGAGATTGACAGACTTTAACGAAATAGCAGAAAAAAATTTTGTTGAGCAAGATGAATCTATATCCCATGATAAAACTTCTTTAAAAATGATTTCTTGGGGCTGGAGGAATAGCTCAGTGGTAGAGGACATGCTTGGCATGTACAAGACTCTGGATCAAATCCCCATACAAACCCCAACAACAACAAAAGATTTCTTGGTTTAAATCACACTAAGATCAGCAGTCTCTTGTTTCATCTTTCAGGATGTAGAGAAGATCTAGAGGGTTAGTGAGGTAAAGTGGTTTAGAAGGAAATAGGTAGGGAGAAGCACGGTCGCAGTCTTAATTCTCTGGCCTGTGTGTGATGTGTTAACTATTTCCTTCGAGTCTGATCCTGTACCATACATTAACTTTACCTCTGAGTTCACTGAAGTAGATAAAATCACTGCAGAATTGACTACATATTGGAGACTACCTTGTGCTAATCTGTTAATTGCTTTTCCAGCAAGATTGGCTCTGGCTTTGTCCTGTGTGTAGTGGCTGTAAGCCCAGGATCTGTGACATTCTGACTTTTAGAGTCACAGAATAAAGTTATTCTTTTGCTTTCTATTTATTTTGAAATTATAAAGTCAGATTCATTGTTCAGTGCTATTAAGATGCTCTAAAGTTGCAATTAGAGATATAGAATAATCTTTACCTTGTTATGTTATTTTCCCCCAATAATTCTAATGACATTCATTTAAATTACTTGTTTTCAATAGCACTTTTTCTTGGGAGATCCATTCTTAAATAGATTGGATGTTTTAAAAATGGGAACTCTGATGTAGGATGACATGACAGATAACCAGTTAAAATTTCAGAATTCTGAATGAAGACATGTATCATTATCATGCATGCAATCAGCCAACAGACTCATCCTAATGAAATGACTTTAGTTATACAATATTTCAATCCATTTTTTTTGAGAGAAAGTAAAATGTGAAGATGGCTCTATAAGAAATGTTGATTTCTATATGCTACAGTGGCATATGTTTGACATTAATTATTTTACTTTTGAAAAGAGCTAGGATCTCAGACTCAATTACATGTAATTAACAACCCAACCAGGGTGCCACAAGAAACATTCAATTTCTCTTGGTATTTGTAAGAACTCAACAAAACATGCTACTATTTCACCGGTAAATGGTTCTAACAATTATTTACTCTGAAAATAATAGTTAACAATTACTTCAGGGTAGGAGATGGAATTATAGGTTATTTATCTTGAGGGTAATAGACTGTGTTAGCTTGAAGAAGCTGTGCATGTATAAAGATACTGGAGCAAAAGGTGTGGAAAATTACCAGCTGCAAAAACTCTCAGGAGAGCTATTCTTTCTTTAGGGGCCATCAAAGGAGGAGAGAGAATATTATGTCTCCTAAAAACTCTTCACTTGGCCTGTCTGTCCTTGATCATCCACTGTAGCCCCTCACAGCCCTTCCTGCCAGAATGTTCTATTGAAGTTGCTGTTCCCACGACAGGCCCTCCTCGCCTTTCCTTCTAACGTCCAGTGTAATTCATCCAGCATAAGAGATTCGAGATACCTTTCTCGGTGGTACTTCGTTATCAAAGAAAATATCATGCCATCATCTCTTTTTAAAGGCAATTTCTTGACATATGGTTGAACATATTTAAAACATGCACAACTTAATGTATTTGGAGATACACACATACCTGTGAATCATCAAGCCGTCATCACTATCAATGCCCTAAATTTATCCATCATTTCCAAAAGCGTCTTTCCACTCCCTTATTTCCCTTTTGTAGTAATAGCATAAGATCAACCCTCTTAGCAAAGTTTTAAATGTACGACCCAGTATGGTTAACCGTAGGCACTATGTTATATAGCTGATCTCCAGATCTTAATCTATTTTGTGTAACTGAAATTGGGTGTCTTTTAATCAACATCTCCTCTTAGTTTTCTTTCCCGTGCCCCTGGCAACCATCATTTTACTCTGTGCTTCTACGTGTTTGATAGTTTCAGATTCCACATACAGGTGAGATTGTGCAGTATTTGTCTTTCTGTTGTAGATAATTTCATGTAGCATAATGTCTTCAAAAGGTTAATCATTGATTTTCAGACTCAGAAAGCTCATGGAACAATAATAATAGAAAAATCGGAAACCCAGTTGTATTTACTAACTTTTAATTTTATAAAGTAAGGGCATAAACAAAACAATAGCTGCACCTGATGCTATTTTTAGAAGAGATGTTGACACTAAAAATAGAGGGTATCCATGATCACCCCCGCCTCTCCATTGTAGTTGCTTTTCTTGTTTTTTCTTGATTGGATGAAAACATTGCATCAGGGATTTGAATTTGGACTGGTATTTGGAAACCTATGCTAAGTGATCTGTTTTTAAAAATCCATATTTTTAATAGGTGGAGTCTTTTAGAGTTCCTTAAGGCATGTCAAACACTCTGAGGTAGAGACCTGTTATTTGCTGCTCTGTGGTGAGGCAGGAGACAGTTGTGGTTAAGAATACGGACTCTAGGGGCTGGGATTATGGCGCAGTGGTAGCGTGCTCGCGTAGCACGCATAAGGCACTGGGTTCGATCCTCAGCACCACATAAAAATAAAATAAAGATATTCTGTCACCTAAAACTAAAAAATAAACATTAAAAAAAAAATAAAGAATACGGACTCTAGGGCCAGGCTACCCTACCCTGGGTTAATATCACAGCTCCACCACTTGTCAGACATATGACTTTGGGTAAGATTTTTTACTTTTTTGGTACCTTCCTCTGCAACTGAAACATGAGTATTAGCACCTTCCTGATAGCATTGTTGTGAGGTTTAAATGTGTTCAAGTTTGTAAACAGAGAAATGCTGAGCCTTAGGAAATATTCAGTAAGTGTACCAGCCTGGCATGTGGTAGGCACTCAGCAGCTTTACTGAATGCAAGTAGAAAGGCTAGGTTCATGTATGTGGCAGAATGCTTGGCCTGTGGACTCCTGTCTTTCAAGTATGTGGAAGTTAGGCAGGCAAACAAGAGGTCTCCTCCCAGATTCCACCAAATGGTATAGTCTGTTGTAGGCTTTTCCTCGAGAAGAATGGTATCTGTGCTAGTTTTTTGTTGCTGTGACCAAATTACCTGACAAGAAGAAATTAGTGGAAAAAAAATTATTTGGGCTCATGGTTTCAGAAGTTCAGTCCATGGTGGGCCAACTTCATTGCTCTGGGCCAAATGTGCAGAACATCATAGTGGAAGGGTATGGTGGAGGATTGCTTCTCCATTCATGGCGGTAAGGAAGCAGAGAAGTGGGGCAAAGGGGCCATAGGAAACATGAACCCTTCCAGGGCAGTCCCACAGTGGCCGACTTCCTCCAGCTGTAACCTACCTGCCTCCAGTTACCATCCAATCAGTCTGTTCAAACTAGGATGGACTGATTAGGTTACAGCTCTCATAATCTAATCATTTCACTTCAGAATATTCCTGCATGAACAGGAGTTCTGGGGGGGACAACTCATCCGACTACAGCAGTATTTGTGCTGGTTAGTCCAAGTACTGAAGGCAGTAGCATTCTGGTTCCTTCTCTGTAGACACCCTATTTCCAGCCAGACATCTTGAGACTCAATTGCTAGTCGCAGATTAGCCTGAAGGAGACTGAAAGATGAGAGAGAATCCATTGTCAATATGAGTTGGATTGCCTAATCCAATCATGTCAAATGGTATTGTTTATTACTATGTAAGCTGAAGCATCGAGAGATACAAATAGAACTTTTTTGATGGGATAAATTTAAATTTGGGGCTGGGGTTGTGGCTCAGTGGTAGAGCGCTCACCTCACATGTGTGAGGCACTGGGTTTGGTCCTCAGCACCACATACCAAATACATAACTAAATAAAATAAAGGTTTAAAAAATCTTATAAAAAATTTAAATTTAATATATTATTTATACTGAATGAGAGAAAAAATGTAGCCTCAGCTAGTGAAATGTCTAAATTATAGAATTTTAAAAGTAAATGCTATTTTGAGATGACCACATATGTAACCACCTGGGGCAAATAAGTTATAAATAAAAATTATTTGCTAGGAGCATATTAAATATCTTTTTGAGTTTGGATGTTTTTAAATGTCTTAAAATTATTTGCTTAAAAGAAATATTTTGTTTTTTTAATCTTAGAGGCAATCAGTTTAATCATTATTCAGCCCTAATAAAGTTGTGCTTTAATTTCTTTTTATAAGAAGAATCTGAATTAATACATCCTGAAATAGTGTTATTCATATTAATGGAATTAGGCTTCTGTAGTAAAACTTATGCCTAATCATCACCAATGAATATGTAATTAAGAATTAAAAATATTTGTTATTAATGTTAGCAACCAATTTTGCTGCTTTGGCCCCAAAATGGATACTTTCAGCCTTTAGTGTCTAATTGCAAGAATAACATCAACATCCATGAAACATCCCTTAAGCCTTCTTTAGTGGATCATTTTTCTCGTGTGTCTCCAGTCAGAGGGGAAAACAATCAGGTATTGATATTATTATCTTATCTAAACGAACTCAGTGCCACAAAAAAATGTAGACTCAATCAGTATACTAATGCTGGTCCTTAACGTTTGTTAATATATTACGGATTCCTTTGTGTTCATCTGTATGCTGACTCAATGCATTAATAATTCACAAACAAGCCTGATAGAAGACACTGTGAAATAAGCAAATAGAAGACTCTGTCAGCTGTAGAATGACAAAGAACATGTTTTTTAATTCCATAATGGATTCAGTCCACCCATCACTTCTTTGTGTTTCCTCCCTTGATGTCTGATACTGCTCACGGGCAACAACTTTGACTCTGAAATGATCTAAGCTGGATTCTCTTCAGGTGTTTTTCAGAGCAGGGGTTCCTTGGAATGTTAACTGATATCACACACAAAAAGAACAAAGAGTACCACAGTCAACTCCTTTGGGCATTTTCTGGGTTCAACAGAACTTTTGTTTACCCCAAGATTTTGCAGACCTTCTTTACTGTGCTTGTGTGCACTGTCAATCTCCCCTAAGAGATTTACTAAATGACTTTGAATACAAAATCCCCTTTTCCCCCTTAAATGGATTTAATGGAACAAAATTTCTGGACATAATTATCTTTGCTCACTGTCAGTTTTAGAGAATGTCAGGTTGTCTGGATGTCCCTAATAGAAAAGGGTTGTTCTCATTTCAAACAACAAAATACTTTGAAATACAGAAAGAATGAAGCTCTCTGCCTATCCTGCAACCATGTAAATGATACAAGACTGGAGTTACATGTGATAACCTTTGGGAAAACATTAGGAGCCCAGAGTTGGTCTAGGATCATACTATTTGGTCCCTTAAGTATGTGACAAGTCTTACATCATCCTTGTGTGTGTGTGTTTGTGTATATGTCTATGTATACATTTGTGTCAGCTGTTAGGACTATTGAATTGTTATTATGTAATTGAAAATATACATATTATTAAATAATTTACTATTATATACACACATAATTTTTATATACTTGCAGAAATGTGATCTTTGAGTGTAATATATTTCTGTTTTTTATTGTAATCCTTTACACCCCTGACCACACTTTTTTTTTCTTGGTTCTTTATAGTTATATATAACATTAGGATTCATTTTGACTGTTTATGAAAACATGGTATATAATGTATTCTAATCCAGTCCCCAGTACTCTCTTTCCTTCCCCCTCTTCCTTCCCCTTGTTCCCTTCCCTCTACTGACATTTCTGCTATTTACTTATAGTTTTTTTTAAAATTAGTGTCATGTGGATGCACATGATGGTGAGATTCACTGTATTTGCATTTATGTATATAGGAAAGTTAGATCAGATTCATTCCACTGTCTTTTTCTGTTCCACCCCTCCTCCCTTCCCTTATTCCTCTTTGTCTACTCAACTGATCTTCCTTCTATTTTTTACTCCTCCCACCTTATTTTGAATTATCTTCCACATATCAGAGAAAACATTTGAATTTTGACTTTTGGGGACTGGCTTATTTCACTTAGCATAATAGTCTCCAGTTCCATCCATTTGCTGGCAAATTTCATAAATGCATTCTTTATGGCTGAGTAATAACCCATTATGTATATAGACCGTGTTTTCTGTATCCATTCTTTTGTTGGCTCCATAGCTTGGCTACTGTGAATTTTGCTGCTGTAAACATTGATGTGGCTGCATTGCCATAGTACGCTGATTCTTAAAACTTTTGAAAATCTACTGAGTAGTGGGATAGCTGGATCATATGGTGGCTCCATTCCAAGTTTTTGAGGCATCTCCATGTTGCTTTCCAGAGTGGCTGCACTAATTTGAAGTCCCACCAGCAATGTATGCGTATACCTTTCCCCCTGAAGCCTTGCCAACATTTATTGTTACTTGTGTTCTTGATAACTGCCATTCTGACTGGAGTGAGATAAAATCTCAATGTAGTTTTAATTCACATGTCCCTAATTGCTAGAGATGTTGAACATTTTTTCATATATTTGTTGACCATTTGTATTTTTTCTCTTGAGGAATGTCTGTTTTGATCTTTTGCCCACTTATTGATTGGGTTATTTGGTTTTTTTTGGTGTTAAGTTTTTTTGAGTTCTTTGTATATCCTGGAGATTAATGCTGTATCTGAAGAGCAGGTGGCAAAGATTTCCTCCCATTTTGTAGGCTCTCTCCTCACACTTTTGATTGTTTCCTGTGAAGAAGCTTTTTAATTTAATGCCATTACTTCTTGATTTTTTATTTTACTTCTTGTACTTTAGGTGTCTTATTAAGGAAGTCAGTTTCAGCTGGGCACGGTGGCGCAAGCTGGTAATCCCAGCACTTAGGGAGGCTGAGACAGGAGAATCGTGAGTTCAAAGATAGCCTCACAATGGTGAGGTGCTAAGCAACTCAGTGAGACCCTGTCTCTACATAAAACACAAAATAGGGCTGGGGATGTGGCTCAGTGGTCGAGTGCTCCTGAGTTCAATCTCCAATACCAAAAAAAAAAAAAAAAAGGAAGTCAGTTTTGAGCCAACATGTTTGAGTTTGGGACCTATATTTTCTTCTAGAAATTGCAGGGTTTCTGGTCTAATGCCTAGGTTTTATCCACTTGGAGTTTAGCTGTATGAAAGATGAGAGATAGGAAGTAAATTTCATTCTACTACATATGAGTTTCCAGTTTTCCCTGCACTAGTTGTTCAAAAGGCTATCTTTTCTCCTATGTATGTTTACCGGACTAGTATGAAATAACTGTATTTATGTGGGCTTGTCTCTGTGTCTTCTATTCTATTCCATTGATCTTCATGCCTGTTTTGGTGCCAGTGCCATGCTGTTTTTGTTGTTATAGCTCTATAATATAATTTGAGGTCTGGTATTGTGATGCCTCCTGCTTCACTTTTTTTCTTAAGGATTGCTTTGGCTATTCTAGGTCTCTTTTTTTCCCCAGTGTATTTCATACCTGCTTTTTCTAGTTCAGTGAAGAACATCATTGGAATTTTGATGAGAATTGCATTGAATCTGTATAGTGCTTTTGGTAGTATGGCCATTTTGACAATATTAATTTTTCCTATCCAAGAGCATGGGCGATCTTTCCATCTTCTAAGGTCTTCTTCAATTTCTTTCTTTAGTGTTCTATAGTTTTCATCATAGAGGTCCTTCACCTCTTTTGTTTGACTCAAGTATTTTTTTGAGGCTATTGTAAATGGGATAGTTTTTCTAATTTCTTTTTCAGCAGATTCATCATTGGAGTATAGGAATATAATTGATTTGAGTGTTGATCTTGTATCCTGCTACTTTACTGAATTCATTTATGAGCTCCAGAAGTCTTCTGGTGGAGTTTTTTGGGTCTTCTATATAAAGAATCATGTCATCAGCAAACATAGGGATGTACATGGATGGAGCATCTATGTACACTTCTTTTCCTATTTTTATCCCTTTCATTTCTTTCTCTTGCCCAATAGTTCTGGCTAGAGTTTCAAGGACTGTGTTGAATAGGAATGGTAAAAGTGGTCATCCTTATTCTATTCCTATTTTCAGAGGAAATGCTTTTGGTTTTTCTCCATTCAGTGTAATGTTGGCCTTGGTTTTGTTGTATATAGTCTTTACAATGTTGATGTAAGTTCCTTCTATCCCTAGTTTTTCTAGTGTTTTAAACATGAATGGATACTCTGTCAAGTGCTTTTTCTGCATCTACTGAGAGCATCATGTGGTTCTTTTCCTTACGTCTATTTATATGGTGAATTACATTTATTGATTTCCATATGTTGAACCAACCTTGCATCCCTGGGATGAATCCCACTTAATCATGTTGTACTATCTTTTAAGTGTGTTTTTGTATGCAGTTTGCCAATATTTTATTAAGAATTTTTGCATCTATGTTCATCAAGGATATTGGTCTAAAGTTTGCTTTCCCTAATATGCCTGTCTGGTTTTGGTATCAGGATGACACTGGCTTCATAGAATGAGTTTGGCAGTGTTCCCTACTTTTCTATTTCGTGGAATAGTTTGAGAAGGATTGGTGTTAGTTCTTCCTTAAAGGTTAGAACTACACTGAGAATTCATCTGGTCCTGGGCTTTTCTGCAATTTCATTACTTGATATTGATCTACTTAAGTTTTCTCTATCCTCCTGGTTCAATTTGGGTGGGTCATATGTCTCTAGGAATTTGTCCATATCTTTAAGATTTTTATAGCTTATTGGGGTATAAATTTTCAAAATAGTTGCTGATAATCCTCTGGATTTCAGTAATGTCTGTAGTGATATTTTCTTTTTCATCTTGGATTTTGTTAATTTGAGTTTTTCTCCTTTCTTTGGCTAGTTTGGCTAAGGGTTTATCAATTTTGTTTATCCTTTCAATAAACCAACTCTTTGTTTCATTGATCTTTTATATATTTTTATTCTCAGTTTCATGGATTTCAGCTCTGATTTAATTATTTCCTATCTTCTGCTGATTTTGGTGTTGATTTCTTCTTTTTCTAGGGCCTTGAGATGTAATATTAGATTATTTATTTGTTATCTTTCTATTCTTTTAAGGTATGAGCTCAATACTATGAACTTTCTTCTTAGAACTACCTTGATACTATCCCAGAGATTTTGATGTTTTTTCACTATTCTCATTAACTTCTAAGAATTTTTTAATTTCTCCCCTGATTTCTTCTGCTATCCATTCATCATTCAAAAATGTATTGCTCTCCAGGTGTTAGAGTGGTTTCTGTTTTTTATCTTTTCACTGAGTTCTAATTTTATTTCATTATGATCTGATAGAATGCAAGGTATTATTGCTATTTGTTTTGTGTTTGCTAAGATTTGTGACATAAAATATGGTCTATTTTAAAAAACATTCCATGTGCTGCAGAGAAGAGAGTGAATTCAGTCATTGATGGGTAAAGTATTCTATAGATATTTGTTATTAGGTCCATATTATTAATTGTACTTTTTAGTTCTGTAGAATTTTAATTTAGTTTATGTTTGGATAATCTATCCAGTGATGAGAGAGGCATGGTAAAATCACCCAGTATTATTGTGTTGTGGTCTATTTTATTCTTAATATTGAGAAGGGCTTGTTTGATGTACATAGATGCTCCATTGTTTGAGGCATAAATATTGATGATCATTCCTGTAAGCATTATGAAATGAACTTCTTTGCCTCTTTTGATTAATCTTGGCTTGAAGTCCACTTTATCTGATATGAAAACAGTTATTCTTGCTTGTTTATGCAACCCATGTGAATAATATTTTTCCCCATCCTTTCACCTTCAGTCTGTGAATATCTTTGCCTGTGAGGTGAATCTCTTACAGATAGCTGTTGTTGGGCCCTGTTTTATAATCCAATCTGCCAACCTATGTCTTTTGATTGAAAAGTTTAGACCATGTACATTCAATGTTATTATCAAGAGATGAGTTTTATTTCTTGCCATTTTTATTTATAATGTTTAAATCAGACTTGACTCTCTTTTTATTGGCTATTTTTCTAGTGTAATTCCTCCCTATGCTAGTTTTCATTTCATCTTCATGAAATATTTTATTGACTATATTTTGTAGTCCAGGCTTTCTAGCTATAGAATTCTTTTAAAAAATTTGTTCTAATTAGTTATACATGACAGTAGAATGCATTTTAACACATTATACACAAATGGAGTACAACTTCTCATTCTTCTGGCTATACATGGTGCAGAGTCACACCAGTAGAGTAATCATACACATATATAGGGTAATAATGTCCATCTCATTCCACCATCCTTCCCATCCCTTCACCCCTCCCCTCCTTTCACTCCCCGATGCACAACTCAAAGTTCCTTAATTCTTCCCTACATCCCTCCCATTATGGATTAGCATCCATTTATTAGAGAAAACATTTCGCCTTTGGTTTTTTGAGTTTAACTTATTTTACTTAGCATGATATTCTCCAGCTCCATCCATTTACCTCCAAATGGCATAATTTCATTCTTCTTTAAGGCTGAGTAATATTCCACTGTGTATATGAACCACATTTTCTTTATGCATTCATCTGTTGAAGTTATATTTATGAATTATTTTAGCTTCTGTTTATCATGGAAGGTTTTTAATTTCATCTTCAATTCTGGAGCTTAATTTTGCTGGGCTATAGTATTCTTGGTTGGCATCCATTCATTTTCAGAGCTTTGTATATATTATTCCAAGCCTTCCTGGCTTATTTAGAGCCTGGGTTGAGAAATCAGTTGGAATTCAGATTGATTTACCTCTAAATGTGACCAGTTATTTCTTTCTTGCAGCTTTTAAATTTCTATCCTTATTCTGTATGTTAGATATTTTCATTATAATGTGTCTTGAAGTTGGTTTATTGCAATTGTGTATATTTGGAGTCCTATATGCCTCTTATATTTGAATTTCCATCTCATTCTTAAAGTTTGGAAAGTTTTCTGATATTACTTCATTGAAAAGATTTAGATTTAAATCCCTTTAGCTTATATTTCAGAGCCTTCATCTATCCCAATAAATCTTAAATTTGGCCTTTTAATATAATCCTAGATTTCTTGAATATTCTGTTCATGGGGTCATCTTTATTTTCAAGGTTATATACTTTGTCTTTGAGGCCTAAAATTCTATCTTTGAACTGGTATAATCTATTGGTAATGCTTTCTATTGATTATTTGATTTGGCTTATTGAGATTTTCATTTCCAAGATTTCCATTTGGTTCTTTTTCAAAATCTCTATCCCTTTGTCAAAATGATCTTTTACTTTCTGTATTTTCTCTCTGATGTCAACCTTGAAGCATTATGGGCTGTTTGGGATGGTTCCTTTGCTTTTGCACATTGTTTGTATGTTTGCCCATCTATTGGTATAGTTCTCACTTCTTCTTTTAAGTGAAGGACTACTTTAATGAGCTTTTTTTTTTTTCTCTTAAGAGCCCTTTCAATTCTACTTTTCCTTTGCTGCCTCCTTTTTGTGTTGTGAGGAGATTAGGACTCGCTGCCTAGCTCACTTCTGCCATCTTCCATAAATGCACAACCCAAAGTTCCTTAATTCTTCCCTACATCCCTCCCATTTAAGTGAAGGACTACTTTAATGAGCCAACTACTTGTATTTGCTTGTCTGCCCTGTATTCACTTACATATTTTGATCATTTTCAATTAAAACAATCTCTATTGAATTTTATTATCAAAATTTAGCTGGGCTCTGTGGTGCATGCTTGTAATACCAGCAACTTGGGAGGCTGTGGCAGGAGGATTGCAAGATTAAGGCCAGCCTCAGCAACATAGTGAAGCCTGTGTCAAAATTAAAAAAATAAGAAGGGCTGGGCATGTGGCTCAGTGGTAAACTGCCCTAGGTTCAATCCCCAATACAAAAACAAAAAAACAAAAAAACCCCAAACAAACAAACAAAAAAACCTACTGGTTTTATAAAATGAAGAGGAGACATTTCCATGCACTTCAAGGACTTAAATTTTTTTGGTAACATTGGAATTGCCTGTTTTTAAACTGTTACATGGAACTCAGCTGATGCCATCTGATGCCATCTTCAATAGTGGTTTCTTTTTCCTGGTTGGTTGTCTGTTTAGATTTTCTATTTCTGGATTAATTTTGGTCACAACATTATTATTCATTTCTTCTAAATGTTCAAATGTTTTCCCATGGACTTGCATGTGGAATTCTCTTACAATTGTTTTCATATCTTCTTATTTATGATTTCACTTTTCTCTTTGCTAAAGTCTTATACTTCTCTCTAGTTTTTTTCTTTTTTTAATTGGAATTTTTTTCTTCTAGTTGTAGATGGACACAATACCTTTATCTTATTTATGTATTTTTATGCAGTGCTGAGGATTAAACCCAGGTATCATACATGGTAGGCAAGTGCTCTACCACTGAGCTACAACCCCAGCACATCTATTTTTTTTTCCTTTACTTGGTTTATGAATGATTTACCTATCTTACTCTTTAGTTTTCCTCCAAAAGACTGAAGGACCAGCTTTAAATTTGTTTATCCTTTTGACTATACTTTGTGTTATAATGTGTTGGTTGCATCTTTTATTTTTTATTAATTCCTCTTTTTTTTTTTTGAGGAGAGAGGCTTTTTTTCCCTCTTCCTTGTTTTTAAATATGAAAAATAGCTTCCTTTAAAAAAAATCTATTCTAAGAGGAGAATATTCCAGGCTGTTAATCTCTAGGTATAGCGTTTACTGTTTCAACTGAATGTTGAGGAAATGTTAAGAATTATTTGGATTAAGAAAATATAAAGAATATGGAGAGTACATGTATGTGTATGCATATTTTTCTGCCTCTGCTTTCTCCTATTGGCTGTTATTTTCATGGGAGAATGTTCTGTTTGTGACCTTGCTGTATGAATCATCTCCCAAACCATATGCTTGCTTGTGGAAATAAGACTTTAGGGAGAAATCTAACACAGAAGCACAGTGAGCCTTAGGATGCTTAGAAAGCCAGGTATATTAGGCAGGCACTCATTGGAGGGTTACTGTTGGAGAACAGGAATCCACTGTAGGAAATAAAACCAGTTCCAGAGAAGATAGAAAAAAAATTGGCCACAAACTGTTATCATAGTTTAGGGAGAAGATACAACTTCAAAACCTTTTCATTAGATTTTGTGCTTCTTGGTGAGAATCATAATGTGATGGCTAATTTGAATCATCAACTTGATTGGATTAAGAGATGGGGAGGGTTATGGGTGTGTTGATGAGGGTGTGTCTAGGAATGATTGGCATGTGGAATAGCCAACTGAAATGGAGACCTTCCCTAAGTGTGGGCAGCACCGACCAATAAGATGATAGCTTGAATAGAATAAATGTTGGAAGAACAAGGAAGCAGCACTGTGCTTCTTGAATGGGTTCTTGATTGCTGCTGCAATCACCTGAGGATATCAGACTCTCACTTCTTCACTCTTCCAAAGTGGGTTTTCCAGAAGACTGGTTTTGGACTAGGGTAGCGCCATTGATTCCTCTTATTCTGGGGCTTCAGCCTCTTGGACTGCATAGCTACTGGTTCTTCCAGTTTTTCAGCCTACAGATGGCCATTGTGCACTATCCAGTTTCTAGTCACGTAAGCCAACCAAATAAGTTCCCTTTTATAGTTATACTTCTTGTTGATTCTGTTCTTCTAGAAAACCCTAATACACATAATAACTGACAGCTGACCATGTACTAGGAAATGTTCCAAACACTCTATATGGATTACAGTCTTCAAGTTTCAAAACAGTCTTGGGAGAACAGTATCATTCATATCTTAGAAAGAAGTGAACAGTCACAGAGAGGTAATGTAACTCGTCTCCATTTATCCTCCATTTATCCACCTGGAGCAAGGAAGTTGGGCCAGGAAATGAGCTGCTCTGACTCCAGACCCCACACCCTACACTATGGTGCCTGACCTTCATGGAAAGGTTTATAGTTGTGACATCTTTGTGATGAAGTGTCAGAGAAAGTGTTCAATAAATAGTTGTGGAATAAATGACCAAGATAATTGAGCAGATAATTACTGGCTGTAATATTAAGCAGAAAGGAAAAGGTACTCTAGTAGAGCTAAAAATAAAGTCATGGGAATAATTACATCTTAATAATGGGATTATCTTAGAAGAGGTTTACATTTAAACCTCTACCAAATATGTGAGGACTAGTCGTCTTCTTACCAACTCTCCAAACCCCTCTTACTGCTCTTCTTTCTTGCCTAATGAATTTAAATAGACTCAATTCCCCTTTGGGCCATAAACATAAAATAGCAAAAATTAATATGAAACTTTGGGAAGGTTTGCTGATAGGATTGTCCCAGTTTTGAAGATTGGTTATTGATGGTTAATTGTGATTCTTGATTGAATTTAAACTTATTAATGACCCATCAGAAAGATGCCAGTGGAGGAAGAAAGAGGAAACCTCCCAAGTACCATTGTGTTACTTTTCTCAATACAGATAATATTCTTCCTCAGAAGTGACCTTCTGAGTGTGTATTGCCCTAGTCCAGAAGAGAAGGTCACTGTGCTACATAGGGATTGCAATGCCAAAATTAAAAGGAGATGAAACCGTTATTTATCATACTGAACATTTATAAGCAACCTGTGTCATAACAGCTGGAGGATATTCAGCCAAATTATAATGGCCACGTCTTAGTAGAAGTAACATTCAACCTTACCCAACATGAAGAAATGATTTTAATGTAATGTTAAAAGTTAAAAAAAAGATATGAAGTTGGATGTGCAGTGTGATCACAAGTCTATAAATTTAGCAAACAAGGGCTTTCAAAGCCTACAAGTAACATTCCCTACTGTATGAATCATGATTTTCTGGATCTGCTAGAACATGCCTGTCAGAGGGGACAAAGGAGGAGTAGGACTCTTCTTCTTTCCTCTTGCTTTTGTGTCTTTTCTAAATTTTCTGTGATGATCTTATAAACCCAGGTTTATGAAGTTGATAGTGAAATTGTATTACTGGTCTAAAGGGAGGGTGGGATAAGCTTTGTTTCTAAACCTGTTTCACAAAGGATTTGAAAGCATTCAACTTTTTAGAAAGGAAGAGAACTGTGAAAGAGCTTTGAAAGTTAAAATGCTTCTGTCCGTGCCGTGCACAGAACCCTCTTTGCTGGCTTGGCTTCAAGGAATGGCAATTGGATTCTATTAACTGGTGCATTTCGTTTTAAAGAGCCCCAGGAGGAATCTTCTTCAACAAGAGCATCTCAGGCACCTAACTTCAGAACTTGCCAGGGTTTGACGCATAAGTGGGTGTTGGGTGTGGGATGGAAGCTTCAGCATAGCAATGGCTTTTAATCCATCTCTTTTGACCTTCTGGGAATCGAAGCCTGACAGATCTCGGTGATTTAGAGCTGTGCTCAGTAATGTTTGCTGAAGAGAGATGCATCCTCTAGCTCAGAAGAAAGAGGAAGCCACGTGTGGGCTCCATCTGTAGAGGTCACTCTGGGGGCGTAGCCACCACCCAGACCTGCACACGGAGGAAAACTTGCTTCTTGCCATGTGTTGCAGAGAGCTGCCAAGCCTGCACTTGACCTCTCTGAGTCCTGGTTTCCTTACCTGTAAAACAGGGATTATATTCTTTATACTCTACTTCACAGGGATTGTGAGGAACCAGATGATGTATATGATGTATATGAAATTATTCTGTAAACTATAATCCTGTACAGGTATGTGGGATTCTGATAATGCAAGATTTTCAGGCATTTCTGAGTTGTTACTGGCATCCAGGTCCTCCAAAGAAGCCTCTGAGTGCATTCTTGCTATTCTGGGCTGAACAAATAAGGATAATACTACCAATAATAGCTAACATTTTTTGAGCACTGTGTTCCAGATGCTGTTCTCAGGATATAATGAGTATCGTCTCATTTTAATACTTCAAAAAACTTCACGGGAGGGCTGGGGCTGTAGCTCAGTGGTAGAGCGCTTGCCTAGCACGCGTGAGGCACTGGGTTCAATCCTCAGCACCACATATAAATAATAAATGAATAAAATAAAGATCCATCAACAAATAAAAAAAAACTTCATGGGATAAGTATTATTATTGTTCCCATTTTATAGATAAGGAAACCAAGGCAGGAGAGGTTAAGTAACTCATCCAAGATCACACATTTAGCACTTTGAAGAGAAGATTTGAATTCAGACAGCCTGACTCTAGGGCCCAATAGGCAAATACAGACTCCCCCCCAACACATAAGAAAGAGGGGTTTGGCATAGATGTTAACATTCATTACTTGATCATCTTAGTTTCCTACATTAAAGAGCTGTCAATGACTGGACGTGTGTTTCTTAGTGTTGTGATATGGAAACCTGTCGGCAGGCAGTGGACCATCTCATGACTGCTTACACCTGGGCTGGCCTGGCGGGACTTTCTTCTCCTGAATGTCTCCAGCAGTCGAAGAAAGGAACAATGCTGATTGGGAAAGGATTGTGATTGTGGTTCAATAGTTCTGAGCAAACCAGCAAGCTGTCCAGGATAGCATTGAACCTGAACAAACGTTCCTGAAGTAGCAGGCTCTGGGGGCTTTGGAAAGGAGGGTCTGGATAAAAACAGCCACAAGCTGGGCACTGATATAGCACAGGGGCTGAGGGAGAGAGTCCTGGAGAGGAGGGAACAGCAACAGAGGAGCCCAACGTACCTGTGTGCCTTTTTCAGGTTCAAGTTCTGCCACACACTCGGCGGGCAGGGTGGGGAGTGGGATTTGAGCATAGCAGCCTCATAGCCAGGGTCCATGTCTTGTGTAAAAGTATGGAGGATGATGAAGTAGCAGTGCCAGGATGCTTGGGAAGACAGACACCTGAAGGATCTGTCCCCCTGTGTCTGGGTGCTACCATGTAGGGCTCTGGGGTCTGGGAGCCTAGGGAGGCAGTTTGCCTGATTTTTGATACTAGTCAATGACAGGCTCTGTGTGTCCAAACCTGGCCCAGCACATTCTCAACTCTTTGGTCATGTTTCACCTTGTTAACCAACTGCTTTCTGACGCTTCTAGTTCAAGGCCAAGTTCAGCGTTCTCGGGACTCCATGTTCACAGAAGCATCCGGCACTGAACCCGCACAGGCTTACTTCTGCGCACTGACCCCATTTGTGCAAGTTATTTTAAATCTGATGTTATATGAGTGACCATCACTTCCTAGAAGGTTTGAGAAGGATGGTTTTATTTAAATCTAGTTCAGTTTAAAATGCATGTGTATAAATTGTCCATTGGATTGGGTTTTGTAGGACCACCCGTTCTTGTTTCCTTGAGTTGGGAAAAGATGGCTCATTTTACCTTTCCAGTGTTCTGAGGGTCTTCATCTTGCTTGTTTCCATTCTTATTTCCAACATAAAACCATCTCTTCTCCCCACCTTTCCAAATCTACATCGTGCTAAGAAAAACAGTCATGTTTTGGGGGGAGGAAAGATGAGAGTAGATTAGGGAGTCAATGGGAGTTTGTTGAAAAGAAAACAACTCAAGAATTTGGTATTTGGGGGACTGGGATTGTGGCTCAGTGGTAGAGTGCTTGCCTCGCATGTGGGAGGCACTGGGTTCGATCCTCAGCACCACGTAAAAAAATAAATAAAGATATTGTGTCCATCTACGACTAAAAACAATTTTAAAATAAATAAATAAAAATAAAAAAATAAAAAAGAATTTGCTATTTGGACTAGAATAGCTCAGTATTTTTTTTCCCCTTGAAAAATGGGATTTTTAACGTAAGAGTTTTCAACCTGTTCTCAAAGCACTATTCCAACATGAATTGCTGCTGTGACCTTATTTCTACTCTTGCAGAGTCCTATGTTCTATTCAAATAATCTCTCTGTGAGTCCCAGGCACTATATCAAACTTCTCATTTCACAGCCCATCCCCTGTGATACCCCCACACAGACTTGTGCTTCTTTTTGACTGGATGGCAGCCTCTTACCATCCTCCATGCTGCTTGTCAATCCAGTAGCTCATCCTCTGTCTCTTCTTCCTACATACAACCTGCTTGTGGCAGAGGCAAGTAGCTCACATGGTGATCAGAGAACAGAGAGAGACCCCACTTGCCAGATACAAATATATACCCAAAGCCACGCCCCAATTCCCACCTCCTCCAGCCACGCCCTACCACGTCAGTTACCGCTCAGTTAATCCCTATCAGGGGATTAATTCACTAATTGTGTTAAGACTCTCACAACCAAATCATTTCTCCTCTGAACCTTCTTGCATTGTCTCACATGTGAGTTTTGGGGGGACACCTCACATCCAAACCATAACAGGAAGGGAAGAATAGAAGTTCATTGAATTAGACAAAGGGGAACGAAGGGAAGGGAAGGGGGATGAGAATAGGAAAGACAGTAGAATGAATTGGACACAACTTTTCTTGCTCATAAATGAATACACTACCAGTGTAACTCCACATAATGTTCAACCACAAGAATGAGATCCGAATTGGAATGGGTTATACTCCATGTATGTATAATATGTCAAAATGCACTCTACTTTCATGTATATCTAAAAACAACAGAGAGACGGAGGGAGGGAGGGATCATGTACTAGCAGGTATCAGTGTCTTAATGTCTGTCTTAAATGCAATGCTCAGAGCAGGGCCAGATGTACTGTGAATGGTGCAGAGCATAGTGGACTTGATCCTCTTGCAAATCAACTAATTATTTAAAATTTAGCCTGTGATGGTGATTATCTCTGAGGAGGAGAAAGAGAGAGGGAACCAGAGAGAGACCAGAGCAAGGGCTTTTCTAAAAACACTGGCTTTATATTTAGGCTGGGTAATAGGTAAATAAGTATTCCTTTCATTATTTATTGTTTATTCCTATAAGTATTATAGATATAGATATTATTTTTCAAGTATATTTTTCTAGTTTGAATGAAAAAAAATTTTAATGCAGTCTAAAATTTTGTCATTCCCTTCCTAGACTGCTTCTCTTCTAGTTCATATGAACTCTGATCAGCTCTACTACAGGAAACATAGCTATTCTTTTTTTTTAAAATATTTTTTTGTTGTAGATGGACACAATATCTTTATTTCTTTATGTTTATGTGGTGCTGAGAATTGAACCCAGTACCTCACATGTGTGAGGCAAGCACTCAACCACTGAGCCACATCCCTAGCCCATCATAGCTATTCTTAAAAGAAAAGACCCATTCTTGTTTAGGGACTTTTAGACTCAAGACAAGCCTTTATGTTTAACCCTAATCCATGTTTTCCATTACCACTAATTTTAGTCAGTTGGTATGTCTTTGAAGTAAGTTTCTCTGAAATTCTTCAGACTGATTTTTCTTCTGAATTTGGTGTCATTTGCTAATTCAACAAACATAGTCTTCCCCTTGGCTTTATGTACATCATTGATTCTTTTAAAAGTCACTACACTCTGAGGTGAAATATGAAATACCCTAAATATATACCAGGGGTCAAATATGCTTTGAGAAATATTGGCTAAACAGAGTTTAATTAAACCAATATCTATTTATTGATGTTTTACTACGTACTAGGCACTCTTAGGGTTTTTTTGACTATGGAACTTTTCTTATCCTTTATTTAAATGTTAATGTACATGGAAATATACACACATAAAGTTCCATATCCACTCTGGAACCAATTTCTACGTAGGCTAGAATAAATTAGAGTATGCTTCAATAACAAATAAATACCCAAACTATGATCACAGCAAAATCTTATTTCTTGTTCATGTTACCTGTTTATCCTTTGTCAGAGAGGGTCTTTACTTTTCATTGTCTCTAAGGGACCCAGGCCAGCAGACCAGCAATCATGTTTAACACTTCCAGTTTCTTCCTCTTCCTCCATTTTTTAAATTCAGCAGCAACCTGTAGAAATAGAATAATTTCTACAGAAAAAGTGAGGATCTTCCTTCAGCATTTAAATGTCCTAGCCCAGAAGTGCTGCTTGCCATTTCCTCCTACACCTCATTGGCCAGAACCAATCACATGGTCTCAGCCAACCCCAAAGGTAGCCATGAAGTTCAGTCATGAAACTTCACAACTTCACATGCTGAGAAGGTGGAAATGGAAATATATGGTGAACAGTGTCCATGATTCTCACAGGAAAGGGTAGCATACAACTGTTCTCAAATTTTCCTATAGAAACTGTTCCTCATAAGGCATGTGGAATAGAGTTTCAATAAGAGCTATCTTGGGGAACACTGGATTCTAATTGGGAAAACAGCAGAATCTAGTAGAAGCAAATCCACTAGAGACCATTTTTCTTCAGTTTGTTGTGGAGTTTTTCATCAGCCTTCTTTAGTTGTGGTCACTCAGTTAGCTACAAATCACTCTCATATTACCACCCAACACCTGTCCTTCCATCCTGTTGGCAAGATTTTTGTGAAAGAGTTTGTGAGCCATCCTACTGAAAGCAAAAGCTACTTGGCTTACAGCATTCTTTTTGAGTTAGAAGGCTATTTCTTTGAAACAAGATAGATTCTTGTTTCGACTCTTGAATCCATGAATTGAACCTCTGGTCAAATCTGTTTCAATGGAAGAACAAAAGAAGAAATGATGCATGAATTTTACCCAACATCTAAGTAATAAAAATGAACTCTGAAATGTAACTGGAAAACATGAAAATGCAGAACGACCTTGTATGAATTCTATACCCACCCTAGTACCCGTGTTACTGGGGCTACCTAGGGAACAAGCAACATGAACAGGAGGGATTGAGGTATGAAGGCAGTATCCGCCCTCCGTGTAACATTGCAACTAACTGGGGGTGAATGGCTCCTTGGGGTGCATGAGGTGATATAGAAGCACATCCATTGCAAACTATGAAGCTAATCCCCAGGTTTGCAAGTATTTGAATGCAATACTGTGCACACTTTGGTGTCCTGAAGCTCTGTACATCTGGCCATTGATTTGTGTTTAAGGTGAGGTTTGGCTAGCAGAGGCCAGAGCTTTGCGCTCTGCAGGTAGAAGCCCTGATGATTCTAATCTGGTTATTAGGAGTCAGTCAGGCTGAGTGGGGCCTATTAGATGGCTTGCCCAGAAGGGCTTGGTATTGCTTACAAAGTGGATCAACAGATCCAGTAAAGATGGTTGTAGGATGGGCTTACACCCCAGAATATTCTAGAAATGACTTGAGGACAATTTCTTGAGCATGTGTTTGTCCCAAGAATGGCAGATTTTAAAGACAAGAGAGCAAAGAATTGGGAAAGTTTTTTCATGTGTTCTCCAATTCAGAGTGAAAGATACCCCTTACTTTTCCAGGCCTTACCAAAGGCAACAGAAAAGACCATTTCAAGGAACTATTACTACTTAACTTTTGTGACTGCAAAAAATATTGCTGATTCTAAAAGCTCCAGTATAAGAAGACTTCTTTAGTTGTTTGCTCTTTTGTTTGGCAGAATGCCATGGGGGTGAGTGAAGAATAGGAACCAGCCTGAGAAAAACCCCATGGAGAGGAAGCCCAGCACAGGAGGGAGGAGCCTCTGCATCCAGACCTGCTTCTGTGCCTGATCAGTTATGTGGCTTCCTGCAAAAGGTGTCCGTTATCTGGACCACAGTATCCTCTTTCATTGAACACAGAGACATAGTGCAGAACCTGTAACAACAGCTCATTTGTTTTGTGCTTCTCTGTTTGGAAAATCTGTTCCTCCACCGCTATAATAATTTCATTTGCTGCTCACCACAGCCCAGTGGGTAGTTAGGATGTGCTTGTCGCACCACCCTGCCCCATGCGACAGTTGTGCAGACACTCATGTGCTGCTCCAGGGGCCTAAGGATATAAGCAGACCCAGAGTTTCTGACTTCACCTCTTGGCATGATTGTTTCTAGTGAATAGCCCTCTGTAGAAAGTTCTAGAAGAATCTTTTCTAAATATTAATTAAGGACATTTAGCTATTCTGTACCACCAATCCTAAGGAACTCTGGAAAGGGAAATCATCAGACAGGATTGGTGAAGTTGAAATTTCATCTGTTCCTCTCCTGTGGAGCTCCCCTTCCCCTGCCTACAGTTTCACACATTAGTTCTGACAGCTCTGGTCTCTGACACCAGGACTTGTGAGAGGTATCTCCTGTCCTAGGTTGGATGTGAGTCATTTTTCTTTCTGAAACAGCCTAATCTGAAAGAAACCTCCTTTGCTACTTGACATGGCGTGAACGATAGCATCAGGGATCTTTTTAAACCCAAGAAGAGAAATATGTTTCATTGGAGCCATCGTTCCAAATGGGGAACCTTGGATATTTTAGCTGAGATGCCTTAGGGACCTAAAAGAAGATTTGTGCTCAGATGCATGTTCCTTATTCAGTGTTGGGCTTATGAGGTTCTTGAAGGTTGTTTACTCTTGGTGTCATTGGTTGTGACAGGTAGTTACTTTTTTCTTTGATTTTCTTTTCTTTTTTTTTTTTTTTTCATTGTAATAGTCTTTATTATAAGGGGAAAATATATTTAAAAGTTAGAATACATCACATCTTTTCATGTTACTCTCCTACTTAAAATGTCTCATTAAGTCAATAGAAGTCTCTGCTTGCTTCTTACCCGGGCACTCAGCCCTCACAAGTGGCTGCAATCCACTTTCCAGAACCCCCGTCCCTGCCCCAGGTGTTCTATAGGCCTGCCTCTTCCTTGAGGAGCCTTGTCCTTTCATGCAGGGTTTTTGCACACATTCTGCTCTAGCTGGAAGCTCCCTCCCCTCTCACTAACAGATGCTTTCCTTCTTCAAGGCCCATCCCACCCCTGCCAATCAGAGCAAGTTTTATGGTTCAAACCTCATAGGTGGTACAAGATATTTTTAAAAAAATTTTTTATTAGTGCATGATAATAATAGATGATATTGGAGTTCCTTTTGACATAATCACACATGCATGGAATAGAATTTGTTCCCAGTACCTCCTTCCTCCCTTTCCTTCTTCCCTGCATCCTGTTCCCTCTCTTCTACTCCACTGGCCTTTCCCCCATCTATTTATTGTTTTTATAATTGGCACTTTATAGGTGTGCATAATGGTAGAATTAAAAAAATACATGAATATCTTGCACATTTTTGCATAAATATCCCTTCATCAAAGAGTGCTCTCACCAGCCCTGCCCTGTGGATAGCGATTTAACTGGTTGTTTGAATTGTTTCGAGAGATTTCTATGATGGGCATCAGCTCTGTGACCGGGAAGGGCCTGTCTTGCTCACTCCTCCAGCACCTTCCTGATTCCAACGCCTTACTGTGAATACTTTGTTTCACAGGAACAGATAATCTGCAGATGCACGTCACTCCAACCCCGGAGTCATTTCCTCATGGCAAGTTGTTACCAATTTCACCAACATGGCCTTTCTCGGAAGTCAAGTCTTCCTTGGCAGTGGACAGAACCAAGAATGTACTGGAACAGCCCCCTGGCAACACGAGTTTGCTACAATTAGCCCGGATACCTCTGCCCAGGACACACCGCAGGACCAGGGCTCACGTGGACTTCTCTTCTTCCCTTTACCAAGGGAGTGGACAGAGCGCCTCCCTGGAGCCTTCTAAGGATTCCAGCGAGTCCCTGGTCCAACCAAGGCCGCCAGGGGGAAGAGAAGCAGTGGACGCGTCAGGTTTGCCTCACGCCCGCATGCTTCCCCCGTGGTCCACAGTCCCATCGGCGACCTTGAGTGCTGTCCCCCCATCTCAGTCGCGGGTAGGGGCTCCCTCCCTTGCAGAGCACCTCCTGAGATCAGATATGTTTCCACTTCTTCCTCCACCTTCATCCTCTCCATTGAACCCCGACTCACCTCATCCCATCACCTCCTCCAAGCCAGCAGAGCATCCCACCCATGTGCCTTTGCTCCCCCAAATAGCTCTTCCTGACTCCTCCTCAGCTCAGACAGTAGCTAATGCCCTAAACCCAGTTTTTGACAAAATAAACTATACTTCATCCCCAAATGCCCAGAGTTCCATAGGTGTCCCTCATCTAGGTTTTTCTGGATCCTCAACAAAGCAGTCCTCTGAACTGTCCCCAACAGAGGGTCCCCCGTCTACAGGCTCACCCACACCTGAGGGCTTGGGCTCCATGGCAGAATTGGCCCATCTGCCTCCCCCTTCCCTAGCACCTGGAGGTCTTCCTCGGCTTCCAGGTGGGACCCCCTCATGGTCCATGATGGAAGTGGCTTCAAGTCCTGCATCCACCCACCCAGTCCACACTACAGGGGCTAAAAGAGCACACAATGGGGTGTCCTTGCCAACTTTTAAGAGCACGGCAGCAGCGACCCAGGAGGCTGAGATTTCATTTTTTCGGACTACAGAATCAGTGACCATAGAAATGACCAGCAGAAAGCTAGCCCCTGCTACTACTGCAAATGACTCTGCTAACCCACCACATTTGTCAGCAGATCCAGAGAATTCCAGAAGGCCTGCCCTTTCAACTGAACACAGATCTTTGGTGCCTGCTCTGCTGCCTTTCACTACACTGGGTCAAGGGCAAGCCGTCCTTTCTGGGGCAGTTCCCGCATCACCATCAAATGGGAAAGGCAACCTTCCCTCCGTGATTACTGTCCTTCAGCCCACAGAGGAGCACACCTCTCCATCCCTTGAACCAGAAATGCCCACACCTCAAGAAGAAGGCAATGATGGGTCCCCTCCTGCAGCCGCAGACTTCTTCCTCTCGAGCAAACTTCCTGATCTTCTTTCCACGACTTGGACATTTCCCCTGCAGAAAGAGGTCAGCGTGACAGCCTTTGTAGGGAAGAATGAAAAGGCAAATGTGACCATTCCTTTCCAGGCTCTTCCAAGTAAAGAAGTTTTGCGTCTTCACACTGTAAATGGATTCAGCTCTGACTTTAGCACTGATCCTGTTTTATCTCCTGTCATTACAACATCAGGAACAAACCTTCTTCCTTCAGGATCACCTCCAGCTTCCATGCCCACCATTCAAAACACCCACATGGTTTTCCCAGCTCCTAGCTTTTCCAGCACCAAGCTGGAGACTGACACAGCTGCTGAAAGCTATTCTGAATTGCTAGTTTCTGCTTCCAAACAGGTGACAGCATCTCCCTCCTCCACTGATGTCGATGATTTCTCAACAATGGATGACATGAAAAAGCCAACAACCACAGATGTTTTCTGGAGTTCTCTTTCAGCAGAAACAGGAACCCTTTCCAGAGAATCCACCATATCTGGCTTGCAGCAGCAAACAAGTTATGTTCCAAATGGTCGCACAATTAACCCTGCAAGCTGGGAAATTCATTCAGCTTCCACTTCTCTTCCCAGTGGTTTAACTTCAGCTGCCAATGCAGTAAAATCTCAGAACATCAAAGATACTGTTGGGCATTCAGTAGCTGCAGAAGGCTTTAACATCCAAAATCTGGTTCTTGGGACAGGCACCAACCAGCCTGTGCAGCAGTCAGATGTAACCTTGGCTGATAATCGTACAGACCTCTGGCCCACAAGCCATAGCAACCGTCCCAGAGACTTCCAAACAACCAAGGTTGAATATTACCCATCCACAAGTCAACAGCGTTCTGCCCAGTCAGGCCATCCTCTTTGGCTGACCTGGTCACGTCTATCTTCTGCAACTAGCTTACAGGACATGCTTTCAGATGGAACGGATACAGGGTCCCAAATTTCCAGTGACATCTATCCATCACCTGGAATAAATGCTTCTTCCACATCATTTCAGAGCAGTCTTGGCTATCACTCAGCTGATGAATCTCCTCCTCTATCAACCAGTGCCTTCCCCAGGACCCCCTCCAAAGTGCTGCAAGCTTCTCAGCACCCCAAGAAATGGACAGGTGCAACCACTAATGCAGGTAGTTTGTTTCATGGTACCCAAAAAACAGGTATGACTGCTTTCGGGGCCAAAGCATCCTCAAGCTCAACACAGACACCCAGCTTTGCTCTGAAGGCACATACCCTCCCCTTCAGGAGTGAGCGTTAGCAGTCCAAGTAGGCATGCAGTTGATCCTCTGCCCACTTCATTTTTTTGAGGGTGTTCAGAATTTGTGCCCTTATTATCAGCCATGGCTTGGCTGTAAGCGGCATTCTCATTATGGGTAATTACCTTAATGAGCCTAAGTTGTTTTGCCTGCCAGCCCAGAGAGCCGACACCTCTCACCCCAGCTAACCCATAGGTTACCTCCATTCATCATCAGAACAAGTAGTGTGTGTGTTCCCAGCCAGTGACAAGCTTTGCCTCTTCTCTCTTTACAGTGGACTCCTCGGTGTCATCCAAGGTAGAACCAACAGCAGCAGCAGCGGGGGCAGCGGCCATGTTGTTTCTGAGGAAATCAACTCCACAGGCACTGTCTGCAGTCCTGGTTGCTAAGGGCACCAGCAGCAGTGGCTCAACCAAGAGCGGTTCCACCGCTGCTCTAGCTAAAAATGTCACCAGCAAGGTAGCATCTGGCCCAAAGGCAACAACAGGAGCCATCCACACAGCCTTCCCATTCACACCAACCTACATGTTTGCCAGAACAGCACACACCATGAGCACACGCACAGCTGTGCAGGGGAACACGGGGGCTGCCTCTAGCCTGTTGCCCACCACACACCTCCCCCGGAAACCACAAGCCATGCACACGGGCCTCCCACACCCCACCAACCCAGAGAAACCGAGAGCATCCACCCCTCGCCCACTGACCGTCACTGCACCGTTGACATCTATTACAGCATCAGTAAAGGCCACCCGGTTGCCACCTTTGCAAGCAGAAAACACAGATGCTTCTCTTCCTGCTTCATCAACTGCGGTGGTCACAACTGGCAAAATGGCGTCCAACCTGGAATGTCAGATGTCTGATAAACTCCTGGTGAAGACAGGTGAGAGGCCACTGTCCTTCCAGTTGGACTTGAAAGCCACAGACTGGCCTCAGAGATGTAGCAGAATTATTTCTCTTTGAGATCAATGTTTCTCATCCAGGGGTGACCTTGTCCTTCCTCCCTCAGAAGACATTTAGCCATGTCTGGAGACATTTTCAGTTGTCACGTTTGGGGGAGGGACTGTTACTGGAATCTAGTGGGATAGGGGCCTGAGATACTGCTAAATACCCCCCAATGCATTGAACAGCTCCGACAACAAAGAATAATCCAGCCCCAAATATCAGTATGCTGAGGTCGAGAAACCTTGATCTTCAACAAGTGTCAAAGGAGGGGAGGAGCATGAGGTGACATGGATTCTAGTCCTGGGATCAGTCCTGACATGAGAGGCCCCTGGGAAACCACAGTGCTTTCTGTAGGTCTGAGAATGCCAGTGGGCATCGTGTTTTGCCTGCAGAGCCAATCAGGGAAGGCTTGCAGGAATAAATGATGCCATTTGTTTAATACAAAGTCTTGGAAAGTGCTGCAGAATTCAGAAAAGCTTTTTGTCGTGTTTTCTTAATCAGCAGATACAAAAAGCATAGCTATGGGTCACAAGGTGGGAGACCGGGATTTATTTTTCATGTTAAAGGGGAGTTTCTTGGAAAAGCTGTGCAGGCAGCCCTAGAACTGTGAGCAAACCGGGATGCTATCTTTTTAGCCCCACTTCCCAGTGGCAGCAGAGCAGGCCTAGAATGCACAGGGTGCTTTTAATAGTGTGGTAGTGTCTGCTATAAAAAGCATTAGACAAATTATTTGAAAGAGCATGCCAATGTTGAATACTCGCATCCCTCCTTCCTCCTCACCCCACAAAGAATTAAATGAAATTATATCTTGAGACATATCCTTTTCTAAAATGGGAAATTGTGAAACTAGGCATAGCAGAAAGTACAGTATCTCTTTCTGCTTTTTAAGAAATGATCCCATCTGGTTTTCTGCTCCCCTCCCTACTCTCTGCAGACCCAAGCCTTCTCCTCTGAGGGGCAGACCCCCAACCCCATGCAGAAACATCCTCTCCTCTCTCTTCTTTCCCTCCCTGCAGCCCCAGCCACATCTAACCAGCCACCAGCTGCTTTCAGTTCTCCCTCCTGAAAACCCTGTCTCTCATTCTGGTTCACGCTGCCACTTCCTCAGCTCACACTGTCATCCTTGCTCACCTAAATTTTTGCAACACCAACCACATTTATCTGTCTGCCTGCAGAACCCCACCCTCCAATCTGCTTTGGAATCTGCAATCAAGGGAACCTTCTCAAATTCATTCCTTTGCTTAAAACTCCCCATTTCCCATTGCCTTAAACTTACACACTGAAGTATTTCACTTCTGTCCCCTGCACCTTTACATTTGGCATTCCCTCAGCTGGCACTGGGTGAGGACAGTCCTTCCCCTTGCCTAGCTCACTCCTATTATCCTTTGGGACTCAGACGAAGCATCAATTCCCATGGAAAGCTTCCCTGATCCCAGGCCCCTGTTCAACTCAGGGCTGGATGCTCCTCTCAGAATCTCTGACAGCATCCTGAGCGTCCCTTCCAATAGCACACATCACATTCAATCACAGATGCCTATTCTGCATCCTGCATCTCTATCCCCGTCTCTGTCCTGCTTGTGAGGTGGGACTCACCTCCCAGTTTCATGGTCGTTTGGAGCTGCAGCATCCAGCTCAGGGCCTCTCCAGGTAGGCTGTAAGCGGATGCTGTTGCAGGCATTTCATTGCATGCAGACCCACCTAGGGTAGGCCTTGGAGAGCCTGGCTTTCAAGGTCAGAGGTAACCTGTGTCAGAAATGAAGCGCCACCAGTGTGATCTTTGTCCATCAGGGCTACACAATATGGCTAGGATCTTCTTTCTTTAGAACTTTAGTAGGACCAACAAAGCCTCTGTTCCAGCCAGTCCCTTCATGGGTGGGCCTTTGTTTATCAGCTTCACTCAGAATTTATAGGAGATGGTGGCCAGGGGAGGGGAGGGCATGTTTATCATGAAGTTTGGACCTCACTCTGATTACCATGCTTGTTTTACCCCCACAGTTCTCTTTGTAACCCAAAGGAGAGGGCAGAGCATTGAGTCCTTGAAGCTCAATGTAGCCAGAGGGCTCACGCAGGCATTGCGGAAGGCTTTCCACCAGAGTGACGTCTCTGCTCACGTAAGCTCCTGGTTTTGCACCCAGCTAACCCGTCCCCATCTCCCTTAAGGGTCCAGGTGATGTTTAGATTGTCTTCATCCTTCCTAGGTACCACACCCACACTTGCCAGCAGTGGAATCTTTCTTCATTTTGGTAAATAGCTAATAGGAGATGGAATTTTGAGATGGAAAATTGAGATTAATTGCCTGTGTTGATTTTTTTTTTAAAGCCTGGTTATACTGTTGTAAACCGTTCCATTTTCCCATCGTGTAGGGAGAGCATTTAATATTGTCTGTGTAATTTTCTAGAAACCATCCTTTGCTTTTTCTTTTATCTTTCACACCATTTTAAATAGTGATTTATTTCTGGACATTGAAAAATTATTCTGACTTGTAAATGGAGTCCAACTTTGCTTCAATTGCCAGTAGCACACGGGGAAGTAAACATTTTTTCCCCCTCTGAACACTTTAATGCCAAGAACTGTTTAACAACTGCTGGCTGATTTGGGTGGCATGTCCAAGTGATGGAAGCTTTGTTTTACACTCTTTTGGTTTGATTCCAAGTGTTAGAGCAGTAAATGTGATTGGCAGTCAGTGGACTCCCTTTTACATCACTTAGAAATATTGTTCTGGATTCTTCCTTTGATGTTCTGTTTGACAGCTGTGTTCAGCTCAGTGGTCCCCTCCCCACTCATCACACCAAGACTAGCAATGGATTTGGCTCTTCTACAATTCTAAAGAAGAAAGAAAGAAAGACAGGCAGGGAGAGGAGGGATGGAGGGGAAACAAAGAAACAACAGAAACATACTCCATGGGATGCTTGTGTGGTTTCTACCCCAGAAATTTTACTTGATCATTGAAATGTGGATGTTCCCATTTAGTTGCCTGATAAGGTTTTCCGTAAACTTCAGCTGTTTTCCAACTACCCACATAGCTCTGGTCTTTTCTGCGTCTCACTCCACACCACTGGAATAATCAGCATTCGTTTTTATTACAAATTGGCTCCATTTAATAATGTTTTTCCTTTCATTAAAAGTTTTTAAAAATATATATTTTATATATTTTAGTTCTAATTGGTTATGCATGAATAGAATGCATTTTAACACATCATACATAAATGGAGTATAACTTCTCATTCTTCTGGTTGTGCATGATGCAGAGTTACACAGGTCATGTAATCATATATGCACATAGGGTATTAATGTCTGATTTATTCTATTATCATTCCTACCTCCATGCCCCCTAACCTCCCTTCACTCTCCTCTGTCTAGTCCAAAATACCTCTATTCTCCCTTCCCCATTGTGAATTAGCATCTGCATAGCAGAGAAAACATTTGGCCTTTGGTTCTTTGGGATTGGCTTATTATTTCACTTAGCATAATATTCTCCAATTCTGTCCATTTACCAGCAAATGCCATAATTTCATTCTTCTTCAAGGCTAAGATCACTTTGAAATTTTATAAAATCTTTTTAGTTGTAGATGGACACAATACCTTTTTATTTTTATATTTTTATGTGGTGCTGAGGATTGAACTCAGTGCTTCCCACGTGCTAGGCAAGCACTCTACCACTGAGCTACAACCCCAGCCCTCACTTTAAACATTTTAAATGCACTTCTTTTGAAAGGATATTTGCTATTACCACAGTACATGGAAATCAGGATCATTTGCCACAAACAAAAGATAATGATAAAAGTAAGAATAATGGAAACCAAACAGCTTGTTAAATCCAAGGCTGTGCCTAGTATCTGTTTGTTTAAGAGAATAACTAGTAAGTTTAGAGAGGTGTTGAAAGCAAATAGTCCCTGACCTGGCTTTAGCTTGTTCTTTGAGCTAACTAGAAAGGTTCAAAGGGGAGCAGCTCTCTTGCTGGGTGAGTTGGCTATTGTTTCAGCCTGTGTTTATGGTCTGCCCTGAAGCTTCTGTGGTTCCACCTACAGTCATCTTTTACACCATCTTCAGGAAAGAACCAACGAGAAGGTACCATGGAGAGACCAAAGCACACCTACCCTGTTGCAAAATCAATTACCTTGGTTTCTTTGGAAAACACACATAGCATTTTTTTTTATTTTTATCTTTTTCTTTTTGCAGTGCTGGAGCTTGAACCCTGGACCTCATACATGCCAGGCAAGCTCTCTACCACTGAGCCATGTCCCCAGTCCCACATGACTCTTCTGATGGATATGCAAGAATGAGGGGGAAATTGGGTCTTGAAAATACCCTGAGGTTCTATTTTAAAAGATGAAAATAATTCTGGAGATGGGTGGTGGTGCTGTTGTACCCATTACATATATATTTAATACCATTGACCTGTGCAACCAAAGACCATTAATAAGCTAGATGGTATGAGATGTGTACTTTGCCACAGCAAAAAAAAAAAAAAGTTGGGGATACTCTGCAAGAGCCCCTTGAGGAAAGGCCACATGAGCACACAGTGAAAAGGCAGCTGTCTGCAGGATGGGAAGAAGATCCCTCCCCAGAACATGGCCATGCTGGCCAACCCTGATCTCAGATTTCCAGCCCCCAGAAATGTGAGATAATAACATTCTATTGTTTAAGCAAAAAACAACCAACCAAACCAACTAACAAAAAAACACTGGGGGTATAGTTTAGTACTAGAGCACTTGCCTACCATGCACAAGGCCTTGGGTTCCATCACCAGCACCACCAAATAAATAAATAAATAAATGTGAGAAAAGGAGGTTGTGAAGCAATATGTACAGTGTATGCATATATGTATGTATATGCATATCTTTATATATGTATATGTATGGAAGTGTATATATAAATATATGTGAAATATACATATATTCCTAGGGGAAAAAATGACTGAAAGGAAATAAACCTGGAAGTTGTTGTATAATTATATTACAGTGCTGGTAGTAATATTAGAGGCAATTGTTACTCTGCTTTCCAGAAATGCTGATTCCCTAACAAACATTACATTTATAGATATATATAAAAAACAAAAAACGAACACTCAAAACTCTTAAGATACAACACCAAAAAAGGAAAACAAAATAAGAATAAATTCTGAAGCCTCAAAATCTTCCTGTTGAGACAGAAGGAGTTCAGGTCGTTGGTGTCCCTTGACTCAGCTGTGAGACAAACTCTCTGTGACCTGTCCATGCCTTGGCCTTGAATCAGTGTCCAAGCCAAAGATAGAGCCAAGCCTGAACAAGTCTTCTCTCTGCTTCTAGATTAAGGAATTCACTTTGTTTATTTCTTGATCCATCGCCTGAAGGTGCCCCACTTAATTTATCACTTCTCCCTTTTAATTCTAATAACTGATGAGAAATATAATGAAACTGTTTTCCCCAGCATCCCATTTGCTGGAAATTTCTTTTGTCCACTGTCTCCTCTCTTCCTTTAAGGTAATAATGAATACTCACAGGATTATACTGAGGCACTTCAAGAATCCAAAAGCAGATTTCATTTTGTCCCATGTAGATTTGATGTAAATTTTATTTTGTTGTATTGTCATACTTCTGCTTTAATCTATATATGTTGTACAGGATTGTTAGAATATTTGTAGAAGGACAAAATTCTATTCCCCTGCCTTGCTAAGTAACAGTTGTGGTTCTCAGAAACACTAAGAACTTAAAGTACTGTGGAAATAAACAGTGAGTTCTGGGGGTCCATTTGTTTTGTAGGTGGACATTCTGGAACATTCTCATAACATCACAGTTGGTTATTATGCTACCAAAGGAAGGTTGGTATACTTGCCTGCTGTTGTGATAGAAATGCTGGGTGTTTATGGAATCAGCAACGTCACTGCAGATCTGAAGCAACATACCCCAAACTTACAGTCTGTGGCCGTCCTTGCCTCCCCATGGAAGCCCCAGCCTGCAGGCTACTTCCAGCTGAAAACAGGCAAGTAACTCAGAAGGGAAAGATTCCTATGCAGTCTAAGATCAGGGGTAGTACTGAGTGGATACCTGTCTAAAAACTCCATTGCCCCTGCTCTGTCATCTTTTAAAGTTCCTATGTATCTTCTTTAAAGTGTCCTTCTAATCAAATATCCAAGTCCCCTGCTCATCAGCCTAAACTTTTTTAACCCTAAGTTTATTATAAATGTCTCATATTAGGAGTTTTCTTCCCAACTTATAATTAATACAGATGAGCACTGAGTACCGTATTGCTTTTCTTCCTTTATTACCAGTGGACATTAATGCAAATTGAGCCTCCATAAAATCTGTAGTTGGGAGCAGTAGGTTCCAGATATCCCTGAATCAGAATCTTTGAGCTTAGGCCTTGGATTCTTTCTTTCTTTCAAGCTCCCTGGTGATTTCTGATTTGCAAAGTTTGTAAACCACTAGAGTGGAGAAACCATTGAGATGGAAACACTCAATCAACTTAGTAATGGAGGTCAATTGATTTTTTTTTCCTCCCTTGAAAGAAATAGAAGTCAGTATCTCTCTTAGGCTATTATTTGTTGGTCTTTGAGCAGATGTGTATATATTCCAAGCAAAATCACAACATCCTTTGCATTGCAAGAACTCTCAGGTTAGATCATGCTTTAAATTTGTTCTTTGTTACAAATCATTGTAAGGAGCCACTTTCAAAACTATAATCAAACCTTGTCTGGTCTAATTGTTTATTTGCCTAATTTCTCTAACCTGAAATCATACTGTTTTACATGATAACTGCTATTAAATCAGAGAAACTGAGATGTAAAGCTTTGGTGAGCACTGATTTATTATTCTCATTCTAGTGCTACAGTTTGTGAGCCAGTCAGATAACATACATTCCTGCAAGTTTGCTCAGACCATGGAGCAGAGGCTGCAGAAGGCATTCCAGGATGCTGAGAGGAAGGTCCTGAATACCAAAAGCAACCTGATGGTTCAGGTAGGGAGGAGGGGTTTTAGGCTATGTAGTTGACAATCAAAACACAAATGTTGGTAAGAAATGACTTGGGTCCTCCATTTCAAATCTGTCTTATATAGTGTAACTTTCTACTTGGACAGGTGATGTACACAGTCATGGCATTGGTGAGGCTATCTGTGATCTGCCATGACAGGAAGGATGCTGTGTCACTGTGGACCTTCTATGGTTTAGGATTTTATATTAATTTTCTCATGTAATGCTTCCTTGGGTCTTTCTAATATACTTAGTATTTTTAAAAATCAAACTAGAATGTACTATGTAAAATATATCAAATGTCTCAAATGAAATAAATAAATGAATCCATTTTGTTTTTTGGTACTGGAGATTGAACTCAGGGACACTTGACCCCGGAGCCACCTCCCCAGCCCTATTTTGTGTTTTATGTAGAGACAGGGTCTCACTGAGTTGATGAGCACCTCGCCGTTGCTGAGGCTGGCTTTGAACTCGCGATTCTCCTGTCTCAGCCTCCCTAAGTGCTGGGATTACAAAATGAATCCATTTCAAAAAGCTAACTCATCAACATTTACCTGTTCTGTGATTTGTGTTGGATTGTATTCCTGATATCCACATGAACAATCATATCACACACACACACACACATTTTGTATTGAGGGTTTATTGTATGGTATTAAAAATATTTGCTACAAAATACTCAAGACATCTTTCTGAGATATCCTTACCCTCATTTTACATGAGAAAGAACTGAGAGAGAGGTTACAAAACTTCCAGAAGGTCACATAGTTGGAAAAGAATGGAACAAAGACTTGAGCCAAAAGTTCATCCTCATCCACTAAGGTGTACTACATCTCTGCAGTATGGCAGTGAGGACCTCCACGAAACCTTTTGTAAACACATGAATTCTTTTCGGGGAAATCCCACCCCTGGTACACCACGTCTTTCAGCTTCCTGGATAACAGGCACAAACCATTAACATCTTTCTCAGAGCCAGTTTTTGCAACTACATAGATATCATCCCACTAAGGACAGATGCTTCTTAATGATATTCTTCCACCCCCAAAATTTCTCTAATTAACTCTACTGTTCAATGTCTCTGTTTTGACTACTGAACTAAAGCCTTTGCAATTAGACCCAGTGCTTTTGAAATTGACATTTAGCATAAGTGAATTATCAGCAAAGCCAATATGATGTAGAAAGCATACAATTTTATTTGAATGAGCAGCTTTCCTTTTCTAGATTTATCCGAAGTGTATATGGAAGTATCTCATTATGATTTGGTTCATATTAGACTAGGATCTAAAAATATTTCAGAAACTTAAGATTTATGTAAGGAGTGTGACTCAGCTCTCTTGCGGGAACTCTTTCTTTCTGATTGGATTTGTGATTCTCACAGGTGCATGAGCCTAGTTGGATCTTGGCAGCAGAACATACTTTAATTGTATTCCGGAAGCACAGACTTATTGAGCACTTGCTATTTATCAGTCACTGGAGGGACACCAAGATAAATAAGCTGTCCTTGGCCTTTAGAAGTCTCTCTTGTGTTCTTGGGTGCTAGTTATGCACCATTAGATGAAATTTTGTCAACAGAGCTTCCTTGGAAAAGAATACAACAGGTGATTTGAACATTGCATCTAAATAGATTTTAGATGCTCTTAAACATTTTGAAAGTTTTTGAAATTAATGGATAATCAGATCAATCATTTTATTAACTCTATTTTGCTTTTTACCTTGGCTAACAGGAAACTCAGAACCAAATCTGTTGTGTAACTTCAGCAACCCTCTTGGTCTCTACGTCATGCATAGATAACTACATGCTAACCATATCCCTGTCTCTATCTGTTTTTCTAGGATATGCTTTTGTAATGAATAACTTTCTATTTTATTTACTAAATAAAATGTGCAAGATACCTTGAATCTTTTATGGAATATGATCATGTCAATATTTAATTAATTTATTATGAGAGTCACTGAAAAGATGACTTTAAAAAAAAACTTGTCTAGCTTTGGTATTATGGGCTAAATTGCAGTTGATTCTATTAGGACTGCTTTGTTTGTGACCGAATCCAAGCTTATAAGGTTTAAACAAAAAGGAGAAGTAATTGGCTCACTCAGCTGAAAAGGTCACAGTTTATTTACTTCAGGCACAACTAGATCCAGGTGCTGCAGAGATTTCTTCATGAAATGCTCCATCTCTTGGCTTACTTTGCTCTGGGCTGGCATTATCCTCGGTTCTATCTGGTGGGCTCTGGCACCTCATCCTTACTGCTTATAGTCTTGTGGAATCAAAGTACCATTTTTGGTATCATTTCAGTCAAAACCCTGGTTCTCCTTGGACCCACTGTGCTCATTTCTGAATCAGTAACTGTGGCCAAGAAGATGAAATGTCCCAATCAACCAGGCCTGGCTCAGATGCTCACTCTTGGAGCCTGGGTGGGGCAGCCCCATCCAAAGCACATGGACAGAGAGGAGAGGAGAGGTGATTCCCAGATAATATTGTGGTATTATTACAGAATAAGGGAGAATGGGTGCTGGGTAGCCACAACAACAGCTTTCAGCTCATCAGCCTGAAGGGCTAACTAGCTAAATGAATTGTGGTATGAGTGAGCAAGAAGTCAGAGACCAGGTCAGGAGCTACAGGAACCCAAGAGTAAAGATATGATGGGAAAGTGCTGCTTCTATTGAGAGGACAGGGCATGAATTTCAGGGACCAGTGCTGTGGCCTTGGTCTCAGGCCTTTGGACCTCTTATTTTTGGAGCTGGTGTAGCCACCGAGAATGATCATAGTTGTCTTGGTTATAAAATGCAATTGTATTAAAGAAGATACAAATAAATGTATCTATGTTCATGGATGGGGACATTAAAAATTGATGTCAGTATTACCCAGGGGGATCCACAAATTTAATGCAATCCCTATCAAAATCCCAGCAATCTTTTATTTTCAGAAATAGAGAAACCCATCCTAAAATTCAAGTGGAATCTCAAGAGACTTTGAATAGCCAAAGGAATCTTGAAAGAGGACAAAGTTTGGAGGTTTCACAATTTCTGATTTCAAAACAGAAATCAAAAAGCTATGCTAATCCAAACAACATGGTGCCAGCCCAGATATAGAGACCAACAGAATAAAACAGAGCTCAGAAATAAACCCTCTTATATATGGTCAAATGATCGTTGACCAGAGTTCCTGGGCTGTTCAGTAGCAGAAAGGTTAGTCTTTTCAACATGTTGGGAAAACTGGATTTCCACATGCAAAGATATGAAGCTGGATCCTAACCTATCACCTACCAAAATTGACTCAAATTGGATCAAAGACCTCACTAGAAAAACCAAAACTGTAGGGCTCAGAGGAAAAACTTCATGACAGTGTATTTGGCAACAAGAGAAACAATAAATAAATCAGACTTCTTCAATTACGAACTTTTGTCCATCAAAAGACACTGCCTAAAAAGTGAAAAGAAAACCCACAGAATGGGTAAAATATTTATAAATCATGTATCTGATAAGTGTTTAATATCCAGAACATGTAAGCATATAAAGAACTCCAACAACTCAACAATAAAAAACCTAAACAATTCAATTATAAACGGATAAAGGACTTGAATAGACGTTTCTCCAAAAAAGAGATATAGATAGCCAGTAAGCACATGAGAAGATTGCCCGCCTCACTACTCATTAAAGAAACGTAAAGCAAAACCATGAGGTTCTCTTCACATTGATTGGGATGACCATTCTAAAACAAACAAAAAAACAAGAAAATACTATGCGTTGGTAGGATGTGGAGAAATTGGACCCCTTCTGCATTGCTAGTGAAAATATCCATAGGTGCAGCCACTATGGAAAACCATATGGTGATTCCATAAATCAGCCATATGGTGATTCCTTAAAAAATTAGATATAGTATTGCAGTATGATCCCACTGCTGCATATATGTATCAAAAAGAATTGACAGCAGAGAGTCAAATACGTGTTTGTACACCTGTATTCATAGTAGCATCATTCACAGTGGCCAAAAGGTAGAAGCAACACAGATTTCCATCAAGGGATGAATGGATAAATGCCTTTCTTTTTGGTACCTTGGACAGAGGCCTGAATACCTGTGGCTATACACCACATTCTAGAAATCCTTTCCAGAGAGAAGAGTAAGAGTTGAGCAGAAATGTTGACTTGATTTATCTTTCCCCCACCCTCTTGGTACTGGGAATTGAACTCAGGGTCACTCGACCACTGAGCCACATCCCCAGCCCTTTTTCGTATTTTATTTAGAGACAAAGTGTCATGGAGTTGCTGAGCGCCTTGCTTTTGCTGAGGCTGGCTCTGAACTCGTGATCCTCCTGCCTCAGCCTCCTGTGTGCCACCATGCCTGCTTGATTTATCTTTACTTGATTTAATATGGCTCTGGGTTAGGGAATTGAAGGAGAACGTCACACGTGGGAAAAAGTGGGAGGTAAAGTGGAGAAGCTCTTCTTGGCTGCCTTCTTCAGGGTCAGGTTTGAGAGGGAAGTTGTCTTAGCACCAAGATCTGAGAAAGCCCAGGTGTGAATTGGCCTGCTGGCAGAGGAGACAGGACAAACTCAGGTGAAGTGATCTGAGGCGAGTTTAATAGATGGCATCCTTTTGTGGACATGAGGGCAAAGACTGGGCAGTACCCAAGGCTGTAACTGTTGGACCCTGAGGGCATGAGGAGAGGCAGCAGTCATAGCTGATTGACAGGCACCCTGCTCTCCCTTGCTGCCCTCTCTGGCACATCTGCCAAACCCCCATTAGATGAAGCCAGCAGGCTTAGGAGCCCATGGAGTAGTCTACAAGGGTCTGCCTGTGGGTCGTGAGCAGGACAGACGGAGTGGGTAGCAAATGGATCTGGAGGGGGAGAGTACTGCACAGAACCCAGCACAAATGTCTCACCAAGTCGACTGATTTCCCCCTGCATGTTTTTTTTCAAATCTCATCTGGGGATATTTTTGTCCACACATTTGACCCAGAAAATTTCATTTTCCAGCAACTAAAAAACTGAATTAGACAAAATATGAAAAGAAAACCATGCCATCTCAGGATTTTAAAAATATGTTGATATTGAATTAGTAGATCACAAGAAAATGTAATTGCTCTCAATTCTGAATAAAACATGTTCTGCATGATAAGGTTGGTGACCAGCTCTGTAACACTGTACATTCCTGGTCCTGTCAGCCTTAAAACTCTGCAAGTTGGACTCAAGCCTTTCCTGTCTGAGCAGTGTGCTCTCCTTAAATTTAATATTCTTGTTGTCTGTTTTATAATTCCAGATTCATAAAAGTCAATTTCTCATAAATGAGACAGATTAGCTCCCAGCAAAGGTACCATACTGGTTAAGAGCCTGAAGTCACACTTGTGGGTTTGAACCTCGACTTTGTCACTTTGGAGCTGTGTGACCTTGGGCAAATCCCTTGACCATTCTGAACCTCAGTTTCCTCATCTGTAAGGGAGGGTCCTGATCCAACACACCACCCCAGGTTGTGGTGAGGATGAAATGAGCCGATGCTCCCTCTGCACAACGCCCGGGCGTGCAGCCAGCAATCAGTGTTGATGACGGTTGTTATTCTTGTCTCTTCCTTGCTGTTTTCCCACTGGCCTTTTCATTCCTTCCCTGACCTTCTGCTCAAACCTCCCCTCCATGGCCTCCTTGAAACAGACCCTCATCTTATCTGCACGTCTCCCTTCCCTTCCTTCCTGTGTCCATTCAGATTGTGAGCACGTCCAACACCTCCCAGGCCGTCACCTTGGTGTACGTCGTGGGCAATCAGAGCACATTCCTCAATGGCACGGTGGCCAGCAGTCTCCTGAGCCAGCTCTCAGCTGAGCTGGTGGGATTCTACCTCACCTACCCGCCACTCACCATTGCCGAGCGTGAGTACATCCATCCAGTCCCCCTCTGGGGGCCCTGTTGCTTCCCTGGGGCCTTTCTGCATTTCACAAACTTCTCTCATGCCAGGCCACATGCTACCCTTACTCTCATAAAATAACCACCAAAACACTCAATAAATGGAGGTTGAATTGATGAAAAGTACATTGCACAAGTCTCTTGTCTCGTTGAATTCTCATAACCATCCTATAATGCTGGTTCAAAATTAGAAAAAGAAACTGAAGTTCCAAGAGGTTTCACAAGATACCCACTCTCCCATAGCTAATGGGAGCTATAACCTAGGTATGCCTGGCAGTCTGCCTTCTAAGCTTATAGTACTGCCTACAAGGGCAGCTGTCCTTGGGCAAACTAGGTTTCTAGGCTTTTCTCCCACTTCTGCCATTAACAAATGTTCCCAGACCTTCAGGCCCTGCCCTGACTATAGATATCATAATGCAGCCCATTTGTAGTCAACGGTGTGAATTCACTTGATGAAGTCCCCATAGTCTATGGCCTCACCTCCCTAATTCTTCAGTTATGTAATCCTCATTATCATGCAGCAGGTGTTCGAGGACAATGCAGCCTAGATTTTATACCCCAAACATTTACTTAGTAGCCAAACGAAATAAAGGTTTGTATTCCCAAATTTAAATCATTCTTATGTTTCGCAGGGTCATTGGACAAGTTTTTTTTTTGTAAACACATCTTAGCAAAATTGTTTCCTTCTACTGTTGTTTCTGATGCTATAAATAAATGAGATAATGTGTAGGTGATATACTTAGCACATAGTAGCCACTGAGAATAGTTTTGAATATAGGTTTATTGGGGAGCTTCTGAAAGCTTCCAGGTAGTGAGTAAAGATGCCTTTTATGGGAAAGATGATATAAAAGGTGACATTCTATTACATGTGCAGAGTTTGCTTTCTCTCACCCTTTTGATATTCTCATAAAATCACAGCTAAGATGTATTGAGCACTAACTATATACCAGACACTGTACTGACTCTTTTCCACAGGTTAACTCTGATAGTCGTAATACTGGTGAAGTGGCATGAGAACTTTTGTTATAAGCATTTGGCTACTCAACATAAGCCCTTGGCATTGGAAAACATCCATTTAAGATATAAGGATTCCTAATGACTTTGGTGGTGGCTAGATGGTTTTTAAAGAGAGAGCTTCAGCTAACACAGGTAGCAGCTGTGGCTTGTGATAACGAGGACTTTCCATTTAAGAAGACTTGGATGGAAAATGTGAAAGAGCAGAAACCCTTAAACCCTCAACGCTTTTTATAGGAAAGTTCACCTTTAACTAAGACTTTCAGTTTTTTGAACAATTCAGTTCTCTGTGTTTTTCTTAACCATTTACATATAAAACCTATAAAGTAATTTGATGTGTTTCTTGTTTGTTTTAGCACTGGAATATCCCAACCTTGATATATCAGAAACAACTAGAGACTATTGGGTAATTACAGGTAATCTCTTATTCCGTTATTTCCCCTCTGCATGCTCTCAGGTTGGTTTGTTTAAAATTCTATGCCAGGGGGCTAGGACTGTAGCTCAGTGGTAGAGCACTTGCCTTGCAAGTGTGAGGCACTGGGTTCAATCCTCAGCACCACATAAAAATACACAAATAAAGCTATTGTGTCCATCTACAACTAAAAAAATATTTAAAAAAAAAAAAACTCTGCCATTCAGTGAAAGGATTGGTCCTTTCTTTTGGTTCTGTCTTATATGTCAGGGAGTTCTTTCTACAGGACCAGAAGCATGTGGAAGCAAGCCCAGGAAAGCCCTCACACTGATGGTGGTTATTAAACATTTTAAAACTGTTACCTTGAAAGTGCCCCCACCCCCACCCAGTGCCTCCTCTTTGCAAAAACTATACCCATCAAAAGTTCCACTTGTGGATGTCTAGGGTGTGTCCTTGTGAATGGCTCTGTGTTCACAGATGGTAGGCCTTTCTGCACTGCCTTGTTAACACCCAAAATTAAGTCAGAGGGCCAGATGCTCTTCCTGCCCAGCTGGAGTCCCGCCCCACACCAGTCCTGGCATGTCCTGACAGTGAGGGTCGATGGAAGTACCAGGGTATTTGGCTGATGTGTCCTTTTATTTTTTAACCTTGACATTTTGCTGCTGAACTTTATGAAACAGCAAAAATGTTCCATTTGTGTTTTTCAAAAGCCAGACAGTTCCTTCTGAAAATGAGGGGAACAAGAATTGAGAGCAAAGGAAGAGAGCAGATGTTTGTAAAGTGACCAGCCCAGTCATCACCAGTCATCCAGGGGAGATGTGGGAAGAGAAGAATATGGGTTTTCTGGGGTTGCCACTGCAAGGCACCACAGACACGGGCTTAGACAGCAGGAGTTTGCCGTCTCACAGTTCTGCAGGCTCCAAGTCTGAGATCAGTGTTGGCAGGGATGGTTTCTTCTGCGGCCTCTCACCCTGCCTGTGGATGACGGTCATCTCCCTGGGTCTTCACATGATTTTCCCTCTGCCAGTGTCCAATTTCCTCTTCTTATAAGGATACCAGTCATGTTGGATTCAGGCCCACCCTCATGACCTCATTTTAACTTCATTACCTCTTTAAAGACTTTATCTCCAGATACAGTTGCAGTGTGAGGTACCTGGGGTTAGGACTTCAACAGGTGAATTTGGAGAACACAGTTCAGCATATTTGAAGGAGGGAGGAATCTCCTACAAGGCTTGGAAGCCACATCTCAGGGGGAAGGCTGGTCTCAAACTCCCCCTGCACACTGTTGTCCCATACAAGCTACAGTTGGGCTGTGTGTAACATACCAGCTAAAGGGTACCTGCCCCTGCTGGATGTGGCCTGCTCAAGACCTCTTCTAAACTGCAGAAAATCCCTCTTCCCCCAAGAGCCTTCAATAGGCAGATTATTTTACCTGCTCAAATGAAAGACAAACTAAAGAAACATGCCTTAAAAGAAAATTAAAAACCAAACCATCAGGGTTTATGCCCAGGAGAGAGACAGTGCTAACCCAGCGACACATTTTTTTGGGACCAGGAGCTTATGTAACATTTACAAAATGGTGCTTCCTCCTCAAGGAATGGTGCCTTTTCATTTGCAGCTATTTCCCCCTTCTCTGAACTTGAAGGTTTGTCTTCGGTGATAACGCAGCCACTCTTGAACACAGGCTGCCCTTGACAACTACCTCTCACTGTCTTGCTCTGCCTAGATTTGAGTGATAGGACATTAAGAGAAAGCTCCCCTCCACTGTCCTGCTTTCAGGGCTTGCCTGGGTCTTTCCCCCTGCCCACCCACTATGCAACCCTCTTTCCTTTGTGCTGTTTTTGCAGTTGGTGATCAGAATAGAGGGGCCAGCATCACTGTGTTTGGGGTTGGTTGGATCCATTGGTTCATGCTCGGGAGGGGCTGGAGCCTGGTTTCAGGCTGGCCCTTCGGCCTTCTCTTCCACCCAGGACCACTTAATGAACCCCTGGGTAGCCACCTGCAACCTGCCCATCACCAACAGAAGGGGTAGGTGACAGGGAGTTGAGAGATGAGAGAACTTCTTTAGCCTTTCCTCCAGGTATTGTGGGCATCGTGTCTTCCACTGATGCTAACAGCTGCAGCTGCCCTTTCTGTAGTTTATATTTTAAAACCCTGACATGTTTTCCAACTAAACTTATATTGAATATGTCTTTGTACACTGTACACTTCTCTCCCAGAGGGTGAATCCCTCCTTGATGGAAAATGATAGGCTTAGGGTGACCCCTGCAGTTCCTTTACAGAAAACCTAGGGGCTACTCTGCCCTCCAGGGGCCCAAGTTGGGTTTGTATATATGATGCAAAATAGAAAAATCCAGCTCAATATTGCTGCCTAACAGAGGTAAGAGCCCACCACAAGCCGATTCATCTCTTTACTTCATTCCAGAAGCAAAATGAACTAGTCCCAAGAATGGATGGATCTTTCCATTCTCAGTTCTGCTCTTAGCTACCCTCATGTGTTCTTGAGCCAGTCACTCAGGCCCTCTGTGCTTCACACACTCACCTTTAGGATGAGGGAGAGGTCTCGCTGAGCAGGAGGAATCTTTTTTTTTTTTTTTTTTTTTTGTGGTGCTGGGGATTGATGCACTCTGCCAACTGAGCTATATCCCCAGCCCCCAGGAGGAATCTTTATTGAACCACAAATAAAACAAGTCAACTTGAGTACAGAGGCTGAACCAGGCCTGGTCGTGTAAATCTTAGAGCCTGGTGTGATTGTTAACAAAGGAATAAGAGAACAGTGACGTAAAAGTCATGGAATCTTCTGGATGGATCTCCTCTTAACACAGCCAGGGACCTGTCTGCCTCCCCTAGGCTGAGTCAGTGGTGGCCAAGGTGGGTGGCCAGGGTCCTGGCGGATATGCTGAGAGGTCTGAGCTTCTGTGTCACGGTGAGAGATGTGAGTGCAACTCCTTCTCCACTGCCAACCAGATGGACAGAGAGGCCCAGAGGACCCAGGCCTGCCACAATTCTCAGGGGAAGGGAGAAGAACCACATCCTGGGGCATTGTTCCAGTCTCCTCACCCTACTTCTTTCTTTAGTAATAATGTGACTAGCAAAGAAGGGGCCCACTGTGACAAAGGCAACAGCTACTGTTTATTGACATCTAGGCAAGGGCCTTATAGCACTGTGCTAGATGAATTATCTGTTCTTCACAAGACACAATCATATGTAAGTGGTGTTCAGATGAGGAACTAAGGCCCAGAGAAACCAAGTGACATACCCAAGAATACACAGGAAGAGGGAGCCAGGACTCAACTCAAGCCCCAGCTCTCCCCAGCTACCCACCAAGAAGAACCCATGCCCTTTGCAGGGGAGCTAGAATGCATTATGTGGGAATTGTCCAGGTGTTGATTCCTATACCTCTGTGGGTGGCTCCCACAGCCTCCTGCACTTCCCTGAAGGCATTTTCAATTTTTTAGTATAAAATACTTATAACATAAAATGTACTATTTTAACCTCTTTAAGTGTATAATTCTATGGCATAAGAAATATTCATTGTTGTGCAAACACTACATTATCCATTTCCAGGACTTTGTCATCACCTGGGGACCTTCGACTATTGCCTTTATTTAATGTCTGCCTTTGACTCTTGGCTGAAAGTCCCATAAAATAATTCACAAGGGTGCCCATTGCCTGTCCTGTGTCCCCTCTCTCACTTTTGTCCACTGGTCAAAAGAGGCCAACTTAGGAGTAAGACTCTAGCAGTTTGGTCTGTAATTTTACTAGACGAGCTATCTTGAACCAACAAGTTCCCCTCCCCCAGGTGGGAAGCCCCCAAGGGATCCTGAGAGTCCTCTTGGGGTCCTGAATCACACAGGGAGCAGTTTTGCCTCAGCTGACAGATGAGCTGGAGTCTCTTTCTAAGGGCCTTAGAAAGATAGAGATGGCCACAGAGGCTTGCCAAGGGCTACACAACTGGCAAGAGCCAGAATGGAGAGTTTATTCTTTCCCTTAAGCTGTCCTGCTCTTCAGTGGGAGAGGACCTGGGAGACTCTAGGCAGCTTTAGGGGAGGGCACCAAAAAGACACTGCAGAAGAGAGAGAGATGTGGACACCAAACAGGTGGTTTGCCCAGATGTAAGAGGCTGGGTTGCAGGATGGAGCCGAGATTCCTCAGTAAAGCTGTTAAGAGAGAAAACATCAAGATAGCCCTGAGCCAGAGCTTCTGAGTAGGAACCAGCCCCCAACCCGGGTCACTGCCCTGCAGATCTGATGTGTTCCCATATGGACTCTTAACAACACATGTTGTTTTAAATGAAGTCTGGGTTTGACAGAGCCATGAAACAGATGTCACAGCTCATGGTGGAAAAGAGCCTAGGCTTTGGAGCCATGCAGGCTTCGGTTGGAACCCTGGCTCTGCTAGTTATAAGCTGTGTGGGCTTAGACGAGTCAATTAAACTTTTCAACATCTGTAACAGGTGGATAACCATTCATAGCTCCTGGGCTGCCATGAGGGTGAAGCAAGGTAAGGATGAGGTAGGGCACCATGTCCCTTAGGGCTCTCGAGGGCAGATGGTGGTTGCGGTTGCTGAGTCAGCTGGGAGCCTGTCCTCTGAGCATCCCTTCTGCCTTCTGCATCCATAGTGCTACAAGGTGTGGACAATTCACTGGTGGGTCTGTACAACCAGAGTTTTGCCCGGGTCATGGAGCAACGCCTGGCCCAGCTCTTCATGATGTCCCAGCAACAAAGCCGGCGATTTAAACGAGCTACTACTCTGGGAAGCTACACTGTGCAGGTAGGTGTGTGATGCCACTGGGCTTTCCTAAGAACTGTGAGAAAATGCATGTGCACAGAAGCCATCCATGCTGCCAGCTAACTGAGTCATTTACTTAACACTGCTCTGAGGTTTGGGAGGTTGAGGTTCATGAACTTCTTTCTACATTGTCAAATAACTAGGTTATTAGGGAAGAAGATCTCAGAACATATTCTGCATACATGTAGATATTTGTGAAATGAAGTTTCATTGTCCATGTTAGTCAATTAAAAAACAGAACCCACCAAACTTATAGTGAAGACATGACCACAGTGATTTAGGCAAGAGATGGAGTAGGCTCTAGTGTTGCTCTTCCCATTCTCTCTCTCTCTCTCTCTCTTTTTGATATTGTTTAGTTTTCAATGGGCCTTTTTAAATTTATCTTTAATTTATACGCAGTGCTGAGAATTGAACCCAGTGCCTCACACATGCTAGCCAAGTGCTCTATCACTGAGCCACACCCCAAGCCCCTTCCCACACCCTCTTCCCACTACTAAGCATGCCAGTGGGATTTCGATAGCCAGCAGCTGATCTTTACTGCAGGAATGTGCTTGGGATGCTGGAATCCACTTGCCCTCGCCATGATAGCTGGAAGTGCCTGGGAATTAGCCAGCGATGAGAGTACAAAAACCCTGGCTCCCTCGCCTCTTAGCTAGGGGAATTCTGAAATGCATCTTTAAGATCATTTCCAGAGTTTTCTCACAGAGGTAAGCTTTAGTCACCCACTGTAGTAACAGACTCTTTGCCCCATCTGTGTATTACCTCTTCACCCTCCTGAGAGGTCCCTTGCATCTCTCAGATAAACTAAGAGCACTCAACTCTTCTCTGGAGTCTGCTCAAGGCAGTAGCCATTCCCAAGGGCAATGATTCTAAGCCTCCCTAGATGCCGATTTCTCACAAGAGTGGGAGTATCTTTAGCATATTCTAACCAATCCACATATCTTGAATATTAGTAACTTCACCAATGAGAACCCATTTCTAACATTTATTATGCTAATTAAACTCTGCTGAGCATGATATCAAATTACAAAAGTGCCTCTATGCGTGGGTCTCCTATTTGGAATCTTGCAGGCTGCCCCTGGCATGTGACTTCCTGATTGATAATTGACCACATCTAGCCCACACACATAATGTCACACTATGAGGAAAATTTTAAAGGAAATTGCAGACACCATAACAGTCTGCCTGCAGATCACATACATCCCCGCACAATCATGAAAGCTAAGCATCTTCTCCCGCTGCGTGAGTCAGCATCATGCCCCTGACACCACTCCAGGACCCCTTATTCATGGTTGTAAATCTAGCCCCTTGTCTTATTGGTTGCTGCTTTGGTTCTGAAAATCTTTGTGGCCTGTGACGACCTCATCACAAGGTAAAGTGATAGTTAATTTCACATGCTGGGTTTGTGATTTCCCCTCTGTCGGTTCCATGTAAGCCCTATAATCCACACTTCTCCAAATGACAGAAAGGAGGTTGGATGACTGTGCAGTGGGATTTGTATCAACCAAAGGGGAAGAAAAGGGCCACACAACAGTCCTGGTGTTATTTGCAAGCCTAGGAAACCTGACACATTCTGCATATCTCAAAGGGCCCAAGTGCCCTTGGTCCTGTAGCTGCCTACAAAGTCAGTATGAGGCAAGTAGGGGTTTGTTTCTGGAGATCCAGCTACACAGAGGCTGTGGATGGCCCTCTGACATTACCCTTGGAGAAATTTTGAGTGGAAGGATTTGCTATTAACTTGAAATTGAGTGACGTTAGTAGATACCTATGATCATTCACCTCTACCGGGTTGTACTAACTCCCTCACCTCCTTTCCTGCCAGGAAAAGGAGAAACATGCCCAAGTTTCCCTCCCAACATTTACTCTACATAGCCTCAATCATCCAACTCAGAGGCCTTTCTCCTGCACTCAGAGAATTTTAAAAGATGACCTTCCTTCATGAATATGGAGATTTAGATATCTAGAATCTAAAGGTGTTTTCTCTAGTTCATATATTGGGAAAATTGGGTCCTAAGGAGAAACCATATAACCCATAAACACTTTTAAATGTTTGACTCCATCTGTAATCAAAGTCATGCAGTCCTTAATTACCATTTAGATGCCATTCTTACCTACCAAAGATTAGTCAAATGTCCTGTCCAGTCTGGATCAGGACACAGTGACATGGGCACTTCCACACAGAATAACTGGTATGAACTTTCTGGAGGCAAGTGAGTCACAGACTTCTAGATGTCTTTAACTAACTCCCAGAAATTCATCTCAAGAAGGTACAGGTAAACACAAAGACAAAAAAGTAAGGATAATGTTTTTCAGAGAATATCCAGAAAAGGGGTCTATAAGGTACCTGGAGGCAGAGGGGCTCATTGGCTATATTGGTTTGGGCAAGACTGCAACACTGCATCTTATAACTCCTTCTTGAAGATTCCCAAAGTATATTTGCATTCTCAAACTCTTAAAAAAAAAAAAGAATCTCCTTAATCTCCTTAATTTTGTTCAGCATACTGATTTCCAAATTGTCAGTAAAACCCTTGTTTTGCATAATATCTGTTACACCATTTTATTATGAACTTTTTCAAACTCACAGCAAAAATCGAAAAAAATCACACAGTGAACACTCCTATACTCATTATAGAAGTTCTACAATTAACCTTATTCTGTTTCCATTTTATATTTGATAACATATATCATTTCCATACACTTCCGCATACTTTCCACAACACACACACACTTCCATATATCCAAATCACAGATTGCTTTTGAAGTTCTTATATTTCATATATATGGAATTGTATAATGTATTACTCTTTTTTTAAAATATTTTTTTAGTTGTTGATGGATCTTTATTTTATTCAATTATTATTTATATGTGGTGCTGAGGATCGAACCCAGTGCCTCACACATGCTAGGCAAGCACTCTACCACTAAGCTACAGCCCCAGCCCAATGTATTACTCTTATATAAAACTTTCTGACTGAGTATTATATAGTTTTTTTGAGATTCTCCCATGTTTCATTATTTGATAACTTATTCACTTTTATTGCTGAATAATATTCTCTTGTGTGAATGTAATACCATCTGTTCTTTTGTTGATGGATCCCTGGTCTTTTTCTAGTTTGTAGCCATTAAATGAGATTACTGTGAATGTTCTTCTACACAGGCTGTTGTGATCAGATGCTTTCATTTCACTTGTGTTAATGGGAGTGAAATTCCTAGTTCACAGGGTTTGCTATACATTAGTTCTATAAGAAACTACCAGACCTTTTTCCAAAGCAGTGGTACCATTTTGCACTCCTGCCAACCAGGCATGGAGTTCCAGTTGCTTTACATGCTCAGCAACACTTGGTATTTTCAGTCCTTGTTTTAGCCATCCTGGTGGGTGGATAGTAGTGTTTCATAATTTTAATTTTAATTTCCCCATTGAGCATTTTTTATGCTTATTAGGTAGTCAGATATCTTCCTTTGAGAAGTGTCAGATCAGATGTTTTGCCCATTTTTATTGGGTTGTATTAATGTCTATTTTTGAATTGTTATATAGAGCATATGTTCAAAAGAATGTAAAAACTATCAGAGTTTAAAGTATACTAATGAAAAGAAGTTAGAACCCAATAGGTCAGATCATTAACCTTCCTTACTTCAGAAGGATTTTGTGTGTCTTTGATTATACTATCTTCCCTCCCATTGGAGTCAAGCATGATTTTGAATTCCATATAAAATCATTCCTATATTTCTTATGTAGATTTTACCATCCATGTGTGTACCCTTAAATAGTGTATCATGTGGTTTTCCTGTTTTAAATTTTATGTTCTGTGATTTGTCTCTGTCACTCAATATCAGGCTTCTGTATTCATCTATATTGATGCCAATAACCATAGTTCATTCATTTTCACTGACCTATAGTATTTCATTATGTTGCTATACCATAACTCATTTATCCAGTCTACTAGTGACTTTTGAATTTTCAGGGTGGTCCCTATTATGATCAAAGCTGCTCTGAGCATTTTGTAATATCTTTTAATACTTTACAAAATTCAAAATATGTAGTATATACTTTGAAAAATACTGTGCTTTAATGTTTAGCAGTTGTTAGTTATCAGAGCAAAAAGTTAATAACCTAAATATACACTAATAAATGGTTAGTTAAGTTTACCAGGCATGCATGTAGTAGAACATTACACAGGTATTAAAATTCATGCTTCTGTACTTATGATTATCAATTGTTAATTGCATGGGTGAAAAAGTAGTAACTATCTAAACACTTAATAAAATATTTGTTAAATAAGTTTATGAGTTAGGCATTTGGGATACCATGCAGAAATAAACATTTAAGCTTTTGAAATATTTCATGTCACTTAATGATGGAAGTAAAAATAGTGAAACATGATATCATATAGGGAGTATGATAAATAACTTTTTAAAATAATACAGAAAAGGTCTGTGTGGAAATAAAGACTAGAAGCAAATACTCCAAAATGATCACAGTAATTAGTTGATAGAGGAGGGACTATAGATCATTTTTATTACCCTTGTTGATGCTTTTTCCATATTTTCAAATTTTCCTGTACTGAGTATACATCCCTTTTATAGCAAAGAAAAGCAAAAGCAAAAATATTATTTTAGAAAAGGAATTTAGAGTTTTCAAGAATTGCTTTTATCAAAGATCGTTTGGAGTGCAGACCTATAGGTCAATTTTTTTTTTTTTCCTTTCTGGCAATCGCAGATACTTGAAATTAAAAATCTCTTTTGAGAACAACCTAGCATGCCCTGAATTAACGTGGAGGCCTACTTTCAAATGAGGCCAGAGTTGTGGCCTGTGGGGGCTGGGAAACATCACTATTGCATGTTTTTGTCTCCAGCTTCAAACTGTTCTTTCCAGATGTTCACATCTCCCTTCTCCTCCCAGCCTCCCACTCCCGTGCTAACAGGCTTCCTGAGGTGCTGGCTGCAGGGAGGTAACCAAGGTGGCTGTCTAACATGTACAGTGTGGGTCCACTCAGCCTGCTGACCGCCTGGGGGCCTGCAGGATCCCTGCGAGATGCCCTGTAAACACATGGCCTCTCTTTTTCTGAAAGATGGTAAAGATGCAGCGTGTGCCGGGACCGAAGGACCCAGCAGAACTGACTTACTACACCCTGTACAATGGGAAGCCACTGCTGGGAACTGCAGCTGCCAAGATCCTGAGCACCATTGACTCCCAAAGGATGGCTTTGACCCTGCATCATGTTGTCCTTCTGCAAGCTGACCGTAAGGGGATTGTCCTCTCATTCAGTGTTTTTAATGCTGTTCAGTGTTTCCTGTGAGTCAAAGTGATTCTCAAAACTCATTTTAATGGTGTCAGAGCTAAATGTATTTCTGTTCTGGAAGATTCTTGCGTGCATGCACGTGATTGTGTGTGTGTGTGTGCGCGCGCGTGCACAAGCGGTGGGGTGCTAGGGATCCATCCCAGGGCTTTGCATGTGCTAGTGCTGCCACTGAGCCACACCCTCATCCCTGTTCTGGAATGCTCTTAAGTCAATCAGCTATATTTATTGTGTTGTTTGAAGCAATAGATTTTGGGTCAGGCATGTGTTTTGTTAATATCCAAATAATAGTAATGATATTGCTCTGGCCCCAAGTACTACTTACTCTTCCTTCTCAGTATAATACAGCAAACAGCTATGAAAATTCACTACGACTGAGATTGTATGTATGTGCTGGAGGAACTAAAGATAATTTTATTCAACAAACATTTAGAGAGTCCTGCATGAACTGAGCTGAGTGCGGGAGGACATACAGAAATGGGCAAGACCTGGTTCCTGCCTTTAAGGAGCTGAGGAGTTAATACAGGTGCAAAGATGTCTAATGCAGGACAGAGCCTGGGCAAGGCAGTGTGACGAGGGGGTCAACAGAGGGAGGGCTGGCTTTGGAGGGGCATCCACAATCAAGCAACAGAGAAAAGAATAAAGCCATAGTCACCTCTTTGAGCACCCTCCCTGTGGCAAGTATTCTGCTAATTACCTAGATTTTTTTGCCTTCTACTCTCATTGGGGTAATGTTTATTTGGCTGCAAAGGAGAGGAAACTAAGACTCAGAAAAGCAAAATAATCAGCTTAGCATTACAGAACCCGGACTTAGGTAGCTAAAATATGGATCCGGATCTGTCTGACTTCAAACCTGTGTTCTTAACTGTACTGCACTCTAAGAGCTCAGCAGAGGGAGAGGAGGGACTGTGTATTCTGAAAGGAGAATACCATGAGCAAAAGGATGCAGAGAATTACTAGCAGTACTTGAAACACAAGGAATTCAGATGGCTTAGGGTGAAGAAACAGGTGAGGGAATTGATGGAATTGGAAAGGTGTGTTGATTGGAAAACTCAGGCCTTGGATGGCAGAGGACAGAGATGGTACATATTATATTGGGCTGTGTGGAGATATTGAAGATTTCTGAGCAGGGAGTAATATCCTTGGAACTACCCTTTACTTAGGGAGGTTGATTGGTCAGCAGTGTCCAGGATAGGAGAAGATAGGAGGTAGCAGCAGGTGGCAGGACCAGTGTGGAGGTTCTAGGGTGTCTGAGGCACTGGGCACTCAAATGAGTGCTGTAAAGAAATGGGGAGATAGGAAAGTGAGAGATTGCATGTGGCAGAAATCTTAGTGCTTGGCAATGCTGAGCATGGAAGGTCATGGAAGGACATGGAAGGTCATCTCCTATGAGTTTCCTAGCCACTGTCCATGCTCCTCAAGAACCAGGCATCTGGCTCATCATTTTCTTCTCCTCCTCATCTCCATCCTTCATCAGGGATGATACTTGCTTCTAGAGGGATGGTGCTGCCCAAGGTTGTCAGGCTTGGCCGGAATAATCCTCAAGGCACACCTGCATGTAGGAATGAGGATGGTCACTTTTGCAGTCTGGTTTTTGAAATGACATTTTAAATCAAGATTCTCTTCCTTTGCACTTCTCCCTTCCTTTATATGGGCTTCATCTTCATCTCTGGTCAACTACCTGCGTTCTCTATTTTGCTGCACCCCCAATGTGGATTTCCAGGCTCTCTCTCTCTAGGTGGAGAATAAACTACAGAGAACAGGTGCAAGGACCATTTCAGGTTCCAGGAGACAAGTGAAGGTGCTAGAAGTACAGACTCCAAGAAGTGGATGGATTTGGGAAGTAGGGGGCAGAGCTGGTGGCGTAGGGTAGTGGATTCCCTGTGTGGCAGCAGGAGGAGGTGAGGATCAGAGGACTTCAGAGTGACTCCTAGTGTTGGCTTGGGCATGTGTTATGAGGCTGTTTGGCAAGATGCAGAAAGTATGGGACAAAGCAGCTCAGCAGGGCTGGACTGGGAATGGGAGAGATGGATCTAAGAGTTTGGTTTTAGACATGTTAGGTTGGAGATACCTGCTAGACATCCACATGGAGTTCAGCAGAAGTAAACTTGAGAGTCACCAACATCCGGGTGACATTTGGAGCTAAGGGAGTAGGTGAGGATAACCAGAAGAGTCTAGCTAGAGAGAAAAGGATGAAACTGGATCCTGGGGAGTCCACATGTGGAAGAGCAAGAGCCAGCAGAGTGGTCAGGGACCTGGGGGAACACCCAGGAAAGAGGAATTCAGAATGCAAGCCAAGAAAGTGAATCTTACAGAAGAAAGGTGGGGTGCTGTGTCCATGTGTACCCTCGAGAGGCAAGGCACAGTGAAGAGCTGTTGGTGATCTTGGCAGGTGTGGTATCTAGGATGCACGGGCCCAGGACGACTGTGATGGGGAAGTAGTGACCACAAAGGGGGAAATGAATGGGGCAGTTGTTGGAGGGGCACCTGGGAAATGCTGGCATGAGTTTGGATATTAGTGGGGGTGCTGTAATAGAGAAGGGGGTTTTGACAGTTCAGAGAGAAGGAGAGAGAGAAGAGAATTGACCCAGCAGAGTCCTTGAGTGGATGAGGGGCTGGGATCTAGTACACAGGTAGAGGGGTCCACAGGGGCAGCTTATCCTTTCGTAATGAGAGGGAAAGAGAGTACAAGGGTGTGTTTGGTAATGGGAGGCTGGAGACACATTCTCTGATCATTTCTGCTCTCTTGGGGGCATACTGAATGGAGCTGGCAGCCGACGTGGAGGCTGTGTGGGGCACTTGAGCAGGGGCCAGCAGAGCAAGCTGGCCAGCACTTGCTGTAGGTTTCCAGGACACCCCTCCTCATCCTCCCTGCTACGTCCAGATCATTTCTTCTATTCTTTCAAAATCTCAGACCTTTCGAAGTTCCCCTTCCTCACTACGGTCATCCCTAGATGCCTCCCCCCAGGGTGGTCCTCACCACTCCCTGGACATTTCGCACCTGGCCCGTTGTCTCTCCTCTCCATCATTCCTTCTGTCCCCGTCCATCCACTGCTTTAGCCCATGGGTTCTGAGACCTCCTCATTTCTGCTCTGGGCCTCTGGTACTTGGAAGAGATGAAGAACACTGGCCTTGTTGAGGGCAAGAGGTGAAGATGTGTCCAGGAAGAGGCTGAGGCTCAGGGGACTTCGCTGATGACAGTTGATGGGGACAGTGGAAGGAGCTAAAAGCAGAAGTCAGAGAGGGAGAACATATTGGACTAGATGCATGGAGCCTTTTGGAAGTGAGCCTGGGTGGGGACGATGACACAGAGGCTCCACTGTGGCCCAGACCCCACCTGCCCAGCTCCAGGCTGTTTCCTTTTACTGCTGCTCCTCTGTCCCCTTCAGACCCACTCAGTCTTCTCAGCTCCCTTCTCCAGTAACTTGCGAGTCCACTTCCTTTTCTCCATTTCCCCATTCCTTCCTGCTGAGTCTGTGGCAGCAGCTTCCTGAGTGACAGCCTGTCACTCTCCTCCACAAGCCCCTTCCACACCGCCATTACAGCCATTGTGATAAGACATGGATTCCGATCTTATATCTACTCCACTCACAAACAATGGCTGTCCATCATTCAAAGAACAGAACCCAAACTTCTTCAGAAGGGTCTTCACAGCAGGTACTCAAGTGCTCTGGTCTCTTCCCAGCCCATTTTCAGGCTCCTTGTCCAGTCATACGTCTCCCTTCTCCATATCTAACGTTTTCGGCCATGCGGGAATCTCTCTCACCACATTCCCTGCCCGGTGAAGCCTCCCTGACCCTGAGGCACAGCGTCCATCTCCCTAAGCCCCAGGAGCTCCTATTGCTCTTCTCACTTAGACGAGTTGTTTCCTACCTGATCTCTCTTTACTTCTTTACAAGCAGGTTCCACAACACTTCCATCTTGGCCAATCCGGCCCGGTTATTGCCTGGTTTAGTTCTTGTGAAGGTAAAGGCACTGACCTTCACTAAACCCCCTGCAGGGTCCTGAGACAGACCTGTGGTTATAAGACTTTAACAGAGGGTGGAGCACAGAGCCTCTGAGGTCAGGCTGCGCTGTGTATATAGATAGGAGTTAGGATTAGAATCGCCCTAGAATGTAGGTGCTTGGGGAAGAAAAATAGCTGAAAGAGGGAAGAGGACAGATTCTGGGAAATGCCTCCATTCCCAGGAGCAGATGAGGAAGAAAATAAGTCCAATAAAGAAGAGGGGCAGACATTCTTTAAAATCCTGTCTTCTCATGGTTTTGGAATTGGCCTCCAATGTTAATCTGAGGTCAGGACTTTGAATAGAGGGTCCCAGTGTTGAACGCTTTGTCCCACTGAAGGGAGAGGGTTAGCATCCTGTGTTCTGGGGCCTTTCAAATTGCTAGTCCTAGGGTCAAGACTGGAGCCTGTGATGTCCACTTGAGCCTTACCACCTCTGAAGATGGGGTAGCATTTGATATCTTAGGAAGCAGCTGATTTCCCCAGGGACAGCTCCATTTGCAGGATCGAGAGTGAGGGGTCCTTCAAAGCAGTTATGCAGCCAAGGGACTGGGAAACATTCTCCCCATGAGATGCAGAAGTGGTTTAACTTACATGGCCATCAGACATTCTTCTCAAAATGTCACTTCAAGGACACAATAGAGTGGTGTGTTGAGGACTCACTTTTATTCATTCCTTCAAGGAATGTTTATTAAGCACCTACTGTGTGGCAGGCACTGCCCTAGGCACTAGAGAGACAGCAGTGAAGGAAACAGACAAAAAAGAAAAGAAAATCCCTGCTCTGGTGGTTCTGACATTCGTGAGTGGGCAGATTAAATACACAGAACAAGGAAAATGTTAGATGCTAATGACATGGAGAAAAAGCAGTCAGGGAAGGGATAAGGAATGTGGAGGAGATATGAGCAAGATCTAGGTGGAAGTGACCTTTGAGAGATGAGCTGAAGGGACAGAGGGAGGAAGGGAGCCATCCTGAGGATATCTGGGGATCAGATTCCAGGCAAAGGAGGAGGGTTCAAGGCTCAGCGAGGAGGTCACTGCGAGGCAGAGTGGTGTGATGAGGTCTGAGGCACAGATAAGGTCACGATCACTAGGCTTACAGGTGAGGTGACCAGAACAGGATGAGATGCCATGGGAGGCGTTGGTCGGGAGAATGACATGGCTGAGCACTGGTCCCCCGGCAGAGACTCCCTGGCATCCATTCACCCAGCTGTGGACTTGAATCATTACAGAAACAAGCTGGAAACAGTTTTGGGTGGATTTCTCCTCCTTTCAACAGTTGTCCACATGAGAATAGTTTATTCTGTGCTTAGATTATTTAGACCCTTTGGTTTCATTCCTTCTGACAAACATTTGTGTGTGTGTGTGTGTATGTGTGCACGCTCACACTTCTGTTCATGTGTGTTAACTCAGAACTGACTTAAACTATTTGTTTTAGAGAAATGACTTCTCATCAGAAGCCTCCCTGGGCTCAGTTTCCTCATCTGCAAACTGGAATAAGAAGAGCACATAGGCAAAGGACCCGTCCCTGTGCCCAGCACAGAGTAGGCACTCAGAACACGGTGTCTCCATTTCCTTTCTGTCCTCTTCTGAAATTCTTGCATTATAAATGACTGTTCCTTTTCACCTCAGTTCATGTCTTTGTACTTTTAGATCATGTGCCAATGAATATATTGGGTTTGGATGATTTCAGTTGACCTAACTTTAATATCATTTTGACCGTTAAATGAATTTATTAATGCACATAAGATAAATCTATTCTCTCCCCCACTGAAATAGAGGTGAAGGAATTTTACATATTGCACCAAGAAAAAAGGAATCCACCAAGACAGTAAAACTGAGTAAGATCAGAGCATGCAAATATGTCATTCTTGTAAATGGAAAACACACACACACACACATATATATACACACACACATATATATAAATATTATATATTCCATTCCATGTATATAAGTGCTTGTTTATTTAGGGTATATGCTATACATTTTTTCTCTATCAGGATAGAAGAGCCTAGCCAAAAGAAGCATGTTGATATTTTTCACAGAAGCTCTGAGCTTTAAAAAATGTTAATGGCACAAAACTCACATATAAATACTGAATTGCTGAAAGCAGTAGCAATTAAGTGTGTAATGTCAACAGAAGCACATTATCTAATGAGCTGTTTTCAGAAGTTAATAATGTGATTAATCACTGATTGATTAAAAACTGTAGAAGTTCTTTGGAACTAATGGTATTTGAAGCCCCAGGGCAGCCAGATGACAGGAACAGCTTGGTTAACAGGGAACCCACTGAAATCAGGAGGTGGCTGAACTCAGGAAGGCTGGTGGGCTCCTCGGACAGACCTTCCCCATATGGTACTTACCGAGGATGGGGGGATGGGTCTTTATATTCTAGGGTCTAGGTCCTAAGCTTTAAGGGTCTACTAGCCTTCAGATTTCAGGAGGATATGGAGGACCAACTCATGCTAACCAGACTTTACAAGAAATAAATACATGTACTAGAGTTAAAATATGAACTAGAAGCTGGGCGCAGTGGCTCAAGCCTGTAATCCCAGCACTTAGGGAGGCTGAGACAGGAGAATCGAGAGTTCAAAGGCAGCCTCAGCAATGAGGAGGCGCTAAGCAACTCAGTGAGACCCTGTCGCTACATAAAACACAAAATAGGGCTGGGGATGTGGCTCAGTGGTCGAGTGCCCCTGAGTTCAATCCCCAGTACCAAAAAAATATGAACTAGAACTACTACAGAGTTGGGACTTCTAACTTGCTGCTACCCCGTCCAATTGGAAAACCTGTTGGGTAGTACCCAGGGACAGCATCACCAAGCTGAATCAGCCCATTGCAGCCATCCTGCCGCCAGGATAGACCTGCCTTTGTCCAGCTCACCCACATCTGCCATGGGACACATCCCCAAGGTGAACGAGTCCTTGCCTGCCCTTCAGTTCTTTCTCTGGATTCCTGCAGACCCCACTCCCTTCTATTAACTCTCCCTGAAGACTGTTACTTTCTGTTAAAGTAACTGTTAAATTTACTGCTTTCTTTATTCCAGTTCTGAAAACATATTAGTCCTTTTGATTGGACTGAAGTGTTTTCCAAGAATCCCCATCAGTGATCCTGGGGAATATTCATTCATCTCCTTTTTCTACCATTTTCTTAACCCAACTTACCAAAAAACTGGAAGAATTATCAGTGAACATCCATGTACCTACCACTTGGAATCCACAATTAGCATTTTACTATATTTTTTATCATAGACTGGCTTATCTATTCCTCCATCCATCCATCTATGTATTTGGGGGATGCATGTCAAAGTGAGTTCCAAACATGAGTTGGAACTTCAGTCCACTTCAGTATGCATATCATTGATTAGAGATCAATATTCATTTGTGTCTTGCTTTAAGGAAAAATTTCCATACAGTGAAATGTATATATCTTAAAGAGCATTACTTGATGAGTTTGGAAAAACATGTACAGCTGTGTGACCCAAATCGCCCTCATGTTCCAGGAAACCATCACCCTGCATGCAGCCCTTTCCTGGTTGATTCATTCCAGCCCACCCCATAAAGACACCTGCTGCTCTCAGCACTTTGTCCCTGCTGAGACTCAGCTTACTCTTTTCCTTACTCCAGTTCTGAGGACAGCCTGATCCTTTCCATCCCACTAAGCCATTTCTAAGCTTCCCAGACAGCCATTCAAGGGGAGATTCATCTGCTCATGTTGTATTTTATTCATTGTTCATTCACAGAGTGACTTCCCTTCAATATTCAGAGTCATCTCTTGGTGGCTTTTGCCTTCTGACTCCAACACACACTTCTAATCCTCAGGTTTCTTTTTTTCTTCTTCCTTTTTGGCCTTTGGACATGACCATTGAGGAAAATTGATACTGATCCATGAATATTTTTTCCTCCTCTTTTAAAATAATAGTAGAAGCTAGAATTTATTGAGCACCTACTAGGGAGCACAAGAAAATCTCACACTAACCCATTTTACAGATGAGGAAACTGAGACTCAGAAGACTAGATTCACTTGACCAAGGTCACACAGCTGCAGCTGCAGAAGCAGAGGCTTTCTGACCTTGAACCCTCTTAACCTCTGCCTCCTCCCATCTCATGACTTGAGGCTGGGAGAATTTATGTCTGGGTTCCCTCCTCCCAGTGCTCCTTGTCACATGCTTCTGCTGGCTCTCTCCCACAGCCGTGGTGAAGAACCCACCTAATAACCTGTGGATCATTGCGGCAGTGCTGGCACCCATTGCCGTGGTCACGGTCATCATCATCATCATCACTGCTGTGCTCTGCAGGAAGAACAAGAACGACTTCAAGCCGGACACTATGATAAACCTGCCTCAGAGAGCAAAGGTATGTGGAGGCAGCGGGGAGAGGGCAGGAGCCCAGGCTTGCAGAGGCTCTGCCTGCCTTTCCCTCTTGGCTTTTGTGGCCACTGCAAGTGTCTTCAAAGCCATTGTTATAGTCTTTTTTTTCCTCAATTTTTAATTTTTTGGGGGGATACTGGGGATTGAACCCAGGGGTACTTTACCACTGAGCTACATTCTCAGCCCTTTTTTACTTTTCTTTTCTTTTCTTTTTTTGGTACTGGAGATTAAACTCAGGGGCACTCAATCACTGAGCCACATCCTCAGCCCTATTTTGTGTTTTATGTAGAGACAGGGTCTCACTGAGTTGCTTAGCACCTCACCATTGCTGAGGCTGGCTTTGAACTTGCGATTCTCCTGTCTCAGCCTCCCTGGGATTACAGGTTTGCGCCACTGTGCCTGGCTCCTTTTTTACTTTTCATTTTGAGACAAGTTCTCACTAAGTTGTTAGGGCCTTGCTAAGTTACTGAGGCTGGCTTTGAACTTGCAATCTTCCTGTCAGCCTCCCAAATTCCTGGAATTACAGAAGTGTGCCACTGTGCCAGGCTATTATCCTCGTTTTCAAGGAGACCCTCTATTTCATAATCAGGACAGGATAACTAACATTTATCTGATGCTCACTCTTTGCCACAAACGCATCTAACTGGTTTACATATAGCAATTGTCTAATCCTCACAGCATCCCTTGGAGAAAGGACCATTATTTTATACATGAGGAAACTGAGGCACATAAAACTAGGAACTAGAGAGGCCTGAAAGGACTTTAGAGATAATTTAATCAGACTCTCTTCTTTTACATGTGAAATGTAACTGCTTCAATGTTCTTAAGTAGCAGAACCAACAGTAGAATCAAGTGTGCTTTGGTCTGAGTATTTGTGTTTCCCATATTCCTATGATGAAATCCAGCCTCCAATGTCATGATGTCAGCAGAGGGACCTTTGGGAGGTGATTAGGTCATGAGTGTGGAGTCTCTAGGAATTAGAGAAATACCCTTGCAAAAGAAGTCCTAGAGCTCTCCTCTGCCTCTACCATCATGTGAGGACACAAGAAGTGGGCTTCTGCAGTCTACCAGAGGGCCCTTGCCAGAGTCCAGCCATGCTAGCCCCTTATCCTGGACTTCCAACCTATAGAACTCTGAGAAAGAAAGGTCTGTTGTCTAGAAGCTCACTCCTTGGGGCTCATCAATACTCAAATTGTTCCTTGTTCCATCGATTGGGGTGACTTCTCTTCAGTGGCTGCCATGATTGACAAGCAACATGGCCAGTGCTGGGTGCCCATCAAACACCAGTTCCAAGGCTCCCCGGTGCCTGGCCTGGAGCACTATCCCCTCTCTGTCACCTGCATATCTCTGCGAGTACACATCTGGTGACTAGGAGCGGGGTCGACTGGGAAAGTTCTGGAGGATGATTTTCCAGTCACGTAGCTGCCTCCATGATATTCTCTGAAGGAAATAGCCTAACTGTAACACCCGGTGCTTAAATAATGTCTTACAATTTGCTGGTTCTTCTAGGTCTCTCACCCCATTTGTTCATCATAGCAGTCCTAGGAGCTAGGTCATAGTCAGGGCAGGTTTTATTATCCTCCTTTAACTGCCAAGAAACCCAAGGGAAAGACAGACGTTGGGACTGGGCCAAAGTCATATAGCAAACAGCAGAGGGGCTGTGTCTCTGAGCTCTTTCTACATTATATACCTACCCGAACCCTGATATTGGCAGGGAGGCCCACCTGCCTGCTTTGAACCTCTAAGCTTGGTCTGTGTGGAAATGATGAATTACTCCTCATGCTTCATATCCATTGGAGTGGAAGTCAGCCATGGTGACTGTCCTTGCCCAGGGTCATGCATGCCTTCGCTTTTTCTTCCTGGTCACACCTTACTTCAGCAAATCAAGGTTGTTGTTGTTTTTTTTTAATTGTTTCCTAAACCCATACACCTGTTGTGAAGCTACTGCTTGATTAGACACTTTTCCACTGAAGAGCCGAACCCCCAAAAATATTGTTCTGCTTCTGTTGATGCAGAGGCACCTGCTTGCCAGACGCCGCAGGATGTTGGTAAGGAGGGTACCAACTGTTCCAAGAAGAAGGATTTCACTCTATCTTAGCTGGTTACAACATGAGCCTTTCAGACATAACAGTAATTACCAGAATCTAATTGCAGCTGGGTTCAGGAATGTAAAACATGCCATGTCAAGGTTGGAAGTGGCATCTTTGTATTGCAGATTAAACCAAAACCTTATTCATCTGCCAAGATGAATTGGGCAACACACAATTGCAGCATACCTTCTGGCTTGAAAGCTCTCTGGAGCTGGGACAGATGGCTGTGGTTTTCCACAGCTCCTTTGATGTGCATGTCCCATGCACCATGCTTCCTAAGATACCTGGCTGATGTCAAACACCAAGCCAACTTATGTCCCTGGAGCTGATTGCTTTCTCTTGTGTTTGATGCTACTGAATGTCTTCCCCTTCGACGAGACTGGGCGAAGCACTTCAGATTTTCAAAGCCCCTTTATCATGGGAAAGCAGCAGAGTGGAACTCCTTGTCTCACTGCAGTGCTGCTGTTGCAAGGCAGGGACACTGCGGTGTTTGAGAGCAGAGAGTGGCTGCATTGCTTCTCACAACTGCGTGCGTGTGTGTGAGCAGAATTCAACAATGCCAAGGGACAAGGCAGAATGAGAACGTTAACCTTTGCCACCAAGCCATAGGCTAGGTGGATGGCCCCAGGGACATCGTTGCGTCTTTAGCATGCAGGATGCTATGCCAGAGAAGTCCCAGGGACCCTTCCTGAGACTCGGTAATAAACAACATGCTAAGCAGAGGAGGTGAGTATGGCTTTCCTGGGAGCTGAGGCCGGTGCATGGATCCTGCACCCTACTTCAGAGACAAGGTACTTAGACATCCCTGTGCTACCAACTGGGTTTCTGCAGATGGAATGTTGACACAATGGTAAATGCTAGGTGTTATGATGCTTGCTGCCTCCCTTCCTGGTTCTGTGCGTCCTTTGTCATTGGATACACAACCTCCCCTCACCAACCCCTGTAGCCTCCTTATATTATTAAAAAGAACATTGCTTCCTGGAGCAGACATCCTTGGGAGAAAGTAGATGGAGCCATCTCTGGGGGCAGGATGGATTTCAGAGGGCTTGCAGTGGTTGACATGAATTTCTGCTTGGGACACAATATTCCCTCTTAAGTCAACTGTTTCCTCTTTTTTTACATACTGCCTGTATGGACTCGGGAAAATTACTTAACCTCTTTGTGCCTTGATTTTCCAATCTGTAAAATGGGGATGGTAACAATATTCATGGATAGGTTGTTGTAAGGAGTGAGTTAATATATGTAAATTGCTTTGAGCTGTGCCTGGTACATAATAAGTACATACAAGGTGGCTTTTATTATTGCATATGCTTTTTTCTTAAAAGATCTTGGTAATATGTCTGCCTTTGAAATCACTGGAGATTATTTTATTTGCTAATTTTATAAAACTCATTGCATTAACTATATAGATACTTCATGATATTGTAATACTGAAGTTGGGAGTCACTAAGGGTATGCCCAAGGAGCAATTAATTAATCTTAGGTAATGTTCAAGTTTAAGGTTGGAAGACCATTACCTTGGGAATCAGAAAAGTGAGGAAAGAGTCTTCATTTTTCACTGCTTGTCTGTGTGATCTTAGGAAAATGACCCAATCTCTCTGAGCTTTTGTATGCTTGTTGGGGAAATTAAGACTTTGACATTTGTCCTGCTTGCCTCATGGGTTCACTGTGAGGACAAAATGAGGTATCAGTGTTTTGTATGCTGTAAATACTGAACATAGGTAAGAATCGTTACAATGAACCTAATAACAACGGCCACATTTTAAGCTGTTGTTCCCTACCATCCCTCTTTCCACACACCTGTAATTGACCTAGTCACCTAAAGTATCCAGTGAGTAACTTCAACCCAGGGTGACGAGTAAGAGGCCAAATCCAGAGAGAGCTGGGAGAGGGGGGAGATAGGACCATAGCTTGCTCTCTCCATCACTAGATTCTTGGAAAATCTTAGCTGTTGGAGGTTTCCAGTGCCCCCCAGACCAGCCAGGAGTCTCAGCACAGGGCCAGGCCAAGTACAGCAGAAGATGCCCAACCAAGATGGCACCTGCAGAAGGGAAGGAGGGGCCCTGGGATGAATCATCAAGCAGTGGCTAGATGTCCTGACACTGGGTTACATAGGTTCAAATGCTGGCTCCATCACAGACCAGCTGTATGAGCCCAGGTAAGTTGCTTAACCCTTGTAAACCTCAGTTTCTTCATCTATAAAATGGAGACTCGATGACACTTACCTTTTAAAATTATATTGAGAAAGCAATAACATAATTTATGTGATGAGTCCACTCCTGGACCAGTAATACATGAAGCTGAAACCAGAGTGAGTTCCCCAGGAAATTGCAGGGACTGTCCATGACAAAGTGATAGGCAGCCTTCTGTCTTATCTATAGAGATTCTGTGCCTGGGAAGAATTAAAACAGATTGTGATTTTGCAAAACAGAAATGTGATGGGGATTTGAGTTGACTCTTGTTCATGAGAAAGCTAAGTTGGGCTCCATCACATGCATGTGGCTGCCTATCTTCTCTTAATCTTTGCTAGATGCAGCAGGAAAACTCCATCCTATTTTCGGATGCAGTAGCGAGATTTGACAGGTTGGGCCACAGTTCTGGACTGTGGTTTGTTAAATCTGGTGCGCTTCTTAGCCAAGTTAGCTGCCAAAGGAGGAGCTTCTGGTCAGATCAAGTTCTGATAGACTATAAATGGTAGCGGTTGACTTTCATCTCCAAATTTTCTGGAAGAGCATGGCTAAAGTCCACTTCACCTGGGCTGTGGTTTAGTAGGAAGGTAACCAGTCATAACTAATACCAATGATTGAGCACTTATTATGTGCCAGACACTTAGCTAAATTCTGAACTTAAATTACTTAATCCTCACAGCATGGGAATTATTATCTCCTACTATTATCTCCATGTTACAGGTGAAGAAACTGATGCCAAAGAATGTTACTTACCTGAAGTCACACAGCTAATGAGTGGTTGGGTCAGGATCTGAACCCAGGTAGCCTGCTTTCAGACCTGCCACTCAACATCACACTGTCCTACCTCAAATCTGTATTGGCGTAAAAAGTGGAATAGAGACACACCCAGGATGTGTGTGTCAATGTCTCAATGTTTAAACATTCCATGTCCCATTATGTCTCAATGTTTAAACATTCCTCCTGATTTTTCACTACTCCAGTAATAGCTGCCTGTTGGATTTTGCCCTCAACTGTCTTATTCACTTGGGGATTTCAGATTCTGTGCAATAAAAGCCTTGCTAATTTCCCAGGAATGAATTATAGGACAGCCAGTCTACTTAAGGGAGGAGCCTGGATTAGAGTGATGCCCTCAGTTCCACATCATTATTAATGACTGCTATTTCACATGTGATAGCATATTTCCCTGTTCTCAGATCTGTGTTCCGCTTTGATACTCAGAGATGGTGGAAGAAAAGCAGATAAGATTGCCTTCACTTTTCACATGATAAAATGGAGGTTCAGAATTCAAATGACTTGGAAAAGTCTCGCACTTGCTATTACACAATAAAGTTATATGGAGTAGAGTTTAAGAGGAGCCAAATATTTCAAGGCAGAAGATGACATAGGATCTGGAATATC
>PVHX01006075.1:0-104757 GCA_004024805.1 Geosciurus inauris
CCCAAGTCCCTGGCATTACAGTTGTGCATCCATTGTGCCCAGTGAGGGCCATGCTTTCTTACATAGTTCATATATCTTCTACCTAAAACTTCATGACTAGTCCCAGTTAGACCTGCTTCCTCTTTTTTTGAGCTTTTGCAGTGCCTTGTCTTCCTTAATTACAAATTTTTGAAACAGGTAATTGTGTAAATTTTGGTGTCCTGATCTAATACACTCTCCACCCCACCCCCCAACTTGCCCATGGTGCTCAGCATACTTTGCATTTGTTTAGAGTGTTCAGCAGTACTAACCAAACTGAGGTTGTTCAATTGTCTTAATGTAAGTTTTTGCTCAGAGTTGATGGAGGTGGCAACAGATTGGGCTTTTTCAACTATCTTAAAGTTCCCTGTATTTTCTGCCATGCGTGGTTTTTTCATTTTTACTCTCTCATCCAAGATTTCCTCCCTTTACTGCCATTTCATATCATATCCTCATTTATTTTAAGCACGTATTACATGTAAATCATGGCCCAGGTGGCATATAAAGAGGAATAAAACATAGTGTATGATCTCAAGGAATTCATAGTTGAAGAAACAGGCATCTTCAGAGTGTTTTAAGTAGGAGGATAAAACCTCAGGCCTTCCTGTAGCATGGACCTCCTCCCCCATGTTCTATAAATGTTAATTGGTAATGAAAATGGACAATATTTATGATAAAGAAGGAAAGATGGTTGGTATGCATGTCTGCTCCTCTCCCACCATTAGGATTGCCTGATATAGCAAATAAAAATACTGAACACCCATGCAATATTTGAGATAAACTTTCACAAAAAAAACCCCATTCATTGTTTATCCAATTGTTATCCATTGTTTGTCTGGCTAGCCTCTTTACCATGGTAGCTCCCATTGATCTCTCTGAGCAGAGTTCGATGCTAGAAGCTTTTCTTCTACACTCCTGCACTCATGCTCTCTCTCGCTCCCCCGCCTCCCTCCTGCAGAATTGCATTTGACTTCATTCTCTATGCTGGCTTTACTTGTGCACATGTTCCTAAGAACAGAGAGAACACTGTATACACATATGGATACATTCACAGATAACTGCAGTTTGTTCCATTTTGAAATATTATTGAATCCTCAGTTACTTGGTCTTGCCTATGTTCTGTTGAAGCCCTGCCACCTGACTGATCTCAAAAGATGGTCAGAAAATTGAATGTCAATATAAGAAAACGCCTTTATCCTCAGAATGTATCTGTCACAACTTCTCAGTCTATCATTAGCAGGATGTGATTGGTATGCTAAAGTTGTTCCTGTAATATTAGGTTCTTCGTTCCTTAGCATGACCTAGAGTGATCTCTATGTACGTAGTCAGGCTGTCCTGACTATGTACAGGGGAAGCTTATTAGCAGAGGCTGCCCAGTTATTCATGGAACTGTGTGAAGTCTGTGGGGATTATAAGGCTAACAGTGGGGGACAAGATGCAACTTATTTGACAAAATGGAGAAATGAGACATTTCAGTCTAGACAAGATAGCTTTGATTCAGCTCGGGGGCACACAACATCTGCTGTTAAGATTTATTGCTTCCCATGAAGAGGCAGGTTTCAGATCAGGATGAGAGTATCTTGTTGATCATCTTATTACTTGGTACATGAACATGAGTCATTCTGTTTGTGAGATTAGAAGGTGACAGAGCCCAGGGATGGGAGGCTTGCATCCAGGCCAGGCAGAACTTCCCTTAGGGTGTGTAGACAATGACCTCCCCATAGTTGTAGCTGTTACAGCCTGGACCAACCCTGTAAACTCTGTCAACTCAATCTCACTGCCTCCCCATTGGGTCCAGCATCTCACAGGGTCCTCTGTCTCTTTCTTAGTTGTATTTCTTTTAATTCTGTATCTGGTATAGAGGTTCATAATGACTACACAAATAATACACAAATACGCCCATACTGCAAAAATTCAAACCCTTCAGGAGAAGTGAAGGCTGCCTGAAAGCTCAGCCTCACAGCATGCTACTCTCCTCTCAAGTGATAACTATAGGTAACAGCTTGGTATGTGAGCTCATTTCTTTCTCTCCATTATACACTGATTTTCATGAGAGCACATATAGTGATGGGTTTGTTTGTTACTTCCTCCTGAATGTTCAGTAGGACAAAGATTAAGATACCTGGATCACTTCTATAGATGGGGATGGGAGGATGATATATGTATTTATTCAATTGTCAAAATACTATTATAAAAATCACAATATGCTTTGAAGTCTGATCTGTAATAGCATAGCACTCTGCACATTGTAGGTGTTCAGTTCCTATTTGTTGGATGACTGAATGAAGATAATGAAACTATGTCTAGACAGGAAAGTTAGTTCTTGGTTTAGTTTTTTTGTGTGTAGGGGGAGGTGAGGAGGACAAAGTCAGGTGTTTGGGATGGACTGAGGAGTCCATAGAATGACTGAAGACAACTCACATGTGCATTTAATGTTCTCTACTACTTCTGATGCTTCTTTTTGAAATTCCCTGGGGCTGTTTAAGTCATAAGCACTTTTGTACTTCTACTCTAGTGATATCAGGCACTTTTGTATTATTTGATTGATTCATGTATCTTCCCCTTCAGACTAGAAAAGTGACTTAGTTTTCTATCCATGGGCAGCTGTTACATATGGACATGTTGAATCAAATGCTGCCATGTGATTTCTTGTGGTTCTCAAGACTGTGGGCAAAACTGCTGATTTCTAAGACCATCCTCCATGTGGCCAGTTCTCTGTACTAGATACTCCCAATAGTGGTCACTTTATCTTATCACCATTAGGGAGGCTCCTGGGACAAACGAACACCAGCTCTTTTATAGCCCAGATGAATGAAAACAATGCACATAGTAACTTCCTACACAGGAATAATTTTGAATCATTAGAAAATGATCCCTGACAAAAAGAAATTTACCATGTGGAATAAGTACTTAAGTGAATAAATATGCACCATTAGTAAAACATATTCTCTGTTGTGGGGTTACCAGCAGATCCTCCATCCATGTCCTCATTCCACTGTAGGCTTCTCTGTGTCCTTTTGAGCCCCATTTCGCTTCTGGAGTAGTAGTAGTATTTTCAGATGGTCGCAATGAAATATGTCACACCAGGATAATCCTTCCCTTTACTCACTGAGCAGATGTGGACTTCTTCCCAGACGACCTCTGAGAGTGCCTATGATTGGGAAGAAAGGATAAGAGTGGAGTGGCTGATGGACAGATGCGATTTGTCTTGGATAAAAATCTAAGGAGTTGGTGGTGCAGAGATGAGGGAAGCATCTTCTCTTAATTACTGTTGAGCTTGTATGTGGTCATAATGTTTCTTGACCTTCGTGAAGAGCACAGAAAGGTATTTTTGTGGAAAAATTCAAGTGATTTTTCTCTAGACTGGCAGAGGACTCACATGCCGCAAATTTCTGAACTTCTTTAGTATCCCTGCAACGCCTGGGATTGGGAATGGTATCTAGGAACAACCAAGAGCCAGAGGGGATATTTTTCTTCCTGGTGATGCCCCTGCCCTAGGAAGCCTGTGACTTGAAGACTCTAATCATAGGAAGTAGGGTGCAGTGGGCTTATTTAAACATCAACTATGGAGGTCAGAGGAGTGGCTTGCTTAAGGTCACACTGCTGCTTGGGGGCAAAGTCTAGTGGAGATCCAGGTCCCCTCACCCTGACTCCCAAAATGTAAGTCCGTCAGTGTCAGTGTCTTGTAGAGAGCTCCCTTCCCTCTGACTCTTCCCAGAGGAACAGTTCCCCTGTCCAGATACAGGTTGTCCTTGCTGGGAGGCCAGACAGAGTAGCTATAACTCAGGCTCTTTCTGGAATTTCACAAGGGCTTCTCAGCTCTATTAGGAAGTCTAGCAAAGGAAAAAACCCTGATTTAAGTCTGATAACCTCTTCTGTTTCTACAAAGTTATTTATCATTATAGAAATAAAGACTCCATTTTCTCAGCCTCCTAGGTCAGTGCAGGTCTAAAGTCATTGCCCTAGAAAAGTGGCTTATAATGGGTTTCCTGAGAGATATTGGACTTTGTCCCGTATCTGAAATTAATTTATTTTTCATTGAATACATCATCAAACACATTCATCAGATACATCAAATGTATCAAATCATGCCTACAACTGTATCATTGCATACACTCTATGTATTGAGTAATAGCATGCATTCAATAAGTATTTGGTGAATAAATACATTTCAGTATTTTAACATATGAATATATCACACTGGAAATTCAATTTCTGAGCAGTTCAACAACTCTGTCTTTGTTAAACTGTGTAACTTTGAGGAAGTCACTGAAACTTTCTGTGCTTCCTCTGTTATTAGGGCTAATATAGAATACCTAGCCAAAGCATGCTTGTGGAGATGTTCAGTGCTGATAGGAGTGCCTGGTACACAAATGGTCAGTGCATGAGAGTTGTCCTCTTCATCATCCTCAGTTGCCTATGGTTTCAGACAATGCTAAATTCTAAGGATACAAGGACAGATAGGACAGATAAGACAGATGTCATCTCTTGCAGAAGTTCATGGAGGCAGTGGTGCCTGAGCTCAGTTTTAAAAGGTAAAAAGTTTGAATTAGCCAGGCATGGTGGAGCATGCCTGTAATCCCAGCAGCTTGGAAGGCTGAGACAGGAGGATTATGAGTTCAAAGCCTCAGCAAAAGTGAGATGCTAAGCAACTCAGTGAGACTCTGTCTCTAAGTAAAATACAAAATAGGGCTGGGGATGTGGCTTGGGTACCCCTGAGTTCAATTCCCAGTACCAAAAACAAAACAAACAATATTTGAATTAGGACAGTGCAGGTATATATGGAAATGAATGAATTACTTGGGCAGTAAGAATAGCAGATCTAGACAATTTATTTGGAATAGGAAGAGAGTGAGAGAGAGGCCAAGGGAAACCAGGAAGCAGTGCCAGTTTACTAGCACCAACTTACTAGCTGTGATTGCATGTGAAGGGTGAGCAGGCCAACTGGTGAAACTGGTGATTTCTCAGCTGGACATGTGGGTCTAGACTAGTACAAGAGACTGATTCAGGAGATCCTGAGAGAGGATTTGAAAGTATTAGCATCAGCCATAGATGATAATTTAGACCACAATAATTAGTGGGTCTAGCTAGGGAAAAAATATATGGAATGAAAAGAAGTAGGACAGTGTGAGAATCTCCTGTGTTTAAAGAGTAGGCAGCAGAAGAGGAAACTGACGAGGATAGTGCCAGAAGCACAAAAAGAATAGGGAGGGAATACTTCAACTCTTTTTTGTCTCTCTGCCACTTTGCCCAGATGGCTGCAGAATTGTCCTGAACACCACACTTGAATGCAGCCCTTTCCAACTAAGCCCTATTTTCCTCTGATGACCTACAACTAACGTTGTAGATGGCACCCTCTTACATATGAGATATTTGAAACTTAGAGAGGAAGTAATCTACTGAATCCTAAGGTCAAGATTTTTAGGCTGTTCTAGAATATACCCCTCATGAAAAACATCCTATTGCCAGATGTTTGTGAGTTTTTTGGCAGTCAGCTAGATTGAAGATTGGCTTGGTTGCTCTACTTCGGCCACTTGGGGCTGTAGGAGTAGGGGGATGTATTACTTTCTGAGCGTTTTCTTAACAAACTCTCACAAACTGGTATGCTTAAAACAAACAAATTTATCCTCTCATAGTTCTGGAGTCTAGAAATCTGAAATATAAATGTCATCATGGCCATGCTCCTTCCAAAGCCTCCAGGTAAGAACCCTTCCTTATCTCTTTAGCTTCTGGTAACTGCTGGCAATTCTTGGTTTCTAGATCTGTCGTCTCTGCTTTCATAGTTACATGGCATTCTCCATGTGCCTGTGTGTCCCTTTACAGGCCCCTGCACACTGCCTGCTGATAAGGACATTGCTCACTGAATTTAGCACCCACCCCAATCCAGTAAGATCCAGTATAACCTCATCTTCACTTCATTCCATCTGTAAAGACCTTTTACCAAATAAGGTCACATTATAGGTGCTGCTGGTTAGGACTTGAATATGACTTTGGGGAGAACACAATCAATCTATAGTAGGGGATATGCTTCAGGAATCATTAAAGGGGACAGGTTCTTGCACCATTTCCAGTATGTTGTAAAAAACGGCTTGGAGACAGACAATGAGCTTACCTCAAATTTGTTTAACTGTAGGTCTTTGTTAGAAAGAAATGTTCTGTACAGTGTTATTAGTAATTAGCTATCAGTAATGTTAGTTCACAAAAATCTGCTAACATGATCGGCCAGACATTGTCTTTAACTTTTCTTTAGTAATAATCTGCATTGATTTTAATAATAATTAAAGATACTTTTATTTAGCAATTACTAAAGTGCCAACTCTACATACATTTTCTCTAATTCTTACAGCCACTGTACAATGAGTTGTTCTTATCCTCAATAAAAAGGAGGAAGGATTTGAAGCTGTTAAAAGACATACAATACAAGGGAGTAAAGAGTAATAAATCAGAGTTAAGAGAAAATAAGAGGAAGAAAACGGGAAGTCAGGGATACAATTAGAACATAAGAATGAATGTCATAATGTCCAGGGTAATTATTGCAGAGAGTTTTATATTTTTCCCTGTGTTTTCTTCAAGCACAAAAATGCAATCAGTTAAGTTTCACAGTGTCTAAAAGATAACACAAAGCAACAGCAAGACTGTCCTCGGTAGAAGCAGAGCTTTTCTTGGTGCCAAGGTCTAGGAGGAATTTCTCCTGTAGGCCTTCAAAGAGATAACTGTAGGATACCCTGGGCAAAAACCCTGGCAACACCCTCACAGGAGTAACCACTGCCATGTGCATGGCAGGGCTAAATCTTGTAACCTCCCTTTGGTGGGCAGATGTCTCTTTGCCAGTGTGTGGATCTGTGGTAGGTACTCTGCAGGGGTTCGATGGGTTCCTCATGTCAAGCTACAGGAAGTAGGTTTGCTGCTCAGTTGGCCTTGGGTAGTGTTTCCTCCCCATCATCCGTAGTGGGGAAAAATGTGGTCACACGCGTTGACAGTCTCTTCAGACTGCCCTGGTATTTCCAGAGCTGTCACTCAGATCCAGTACTGCACTTCCTATTAAATGTACAGAGGAGATTTTGGGAAAATAGGTTGTAGACAACACTCTCTCCTATTCAGTCAGCATGAGAAAACAAGCAATCCTGTGGGATGGTTCTGTGCCATGAACAAGGGAAGCACATACTGGATGTCCACACAGTCACAGGTTGAGTTGCTATGTGCTGCTCCAAGGAACTAGATGCAGCCACCTAAGGAGGCAGTCTGGGGGTTCATTCTACATTGAAGTGAATTTTTTTCCCCTCTGAAAGAGCATCTTCATAAGTTGTATTGCTTAAAATTTAAAGCCAGAATAGCCTAGTGTCTCCAAATATTACAACTAAGTATCGACACATCCTCTTGTGATTATTAGTATTGTGTATTTGAATATTTTTCATTTAAGAGTAAAACTCATTATGTGGAAAGGACCATGTGAATGACCCCAAAACCAAAACTTCTTTATATTCCCAATGGCGATAAAGTTAAGAGAACAGAAATTGAGATTGCACTATAACATCTGTGTCAGGACAGGGCAATAATGCTTATTGCTAAATATGGCAATACAGATTCTCATGGTTGGTCCCAGTCACTAGGTCAGCAATACTGAAAGAGTCTACTACATTCTATTCATCATCCATTTCTGAGGATGTGATGCCTGCCACAACATGCTAAAAAAGCGGGTGGGAGAAGGTTAGCATCCTCATAAAATGTCCAGGATTTCAGGAAAAATAAAATAAAATTATATGGTTTGATAAGTGCTCTGAAGGAAATAAACAGGGCCAGAGAGTGGTTGAGTGAGGTGATAGGTATACTGAGAGCTGCAGGATGAAGAAAAGTCAGCCATGTAGAGCAAGCAGAAGAGCATTTGGGGCCAAAAGAACAGCCAGTTCATAGGGCCTGATATAAGAGCTTGGATATCTAAATACAAAGGAGATTAGTTGGGTTAGAGCAAAAGGAACAGAGAGGCAGGTACTGGGATGGTTGGGAGTGGGTATGCTGTGGCAGGCCATAATGGAGTTCCAAATTGGTTATTTGACCAATAAAAACACATGAAAGAGTTTTAAATGCAAGTGGTATGATGTGACATGTGCTTTAAAGAGACATGTTGGTGGCTCTGTGGCACGACAATTTGGAGAAGGGTCAAGTATGGAAGCAAGGAGGCCAGACTGAGAGTGGTATTTCAGCAGATGGGTGAAAACTCTGGTGGTCTAGGCAAAGGCAAGAGCATGAGATGAGAGAATGATTTGAGACATGATTGTAGTACATTGCTTATGATACCATTGCTTATGGGTCCAGGCTAACATCTGTCGTTATCACCAAAGGCAGTTTCCAAAAGTGCCACTGATTATCCATTTGATTATAAGGTCTGTACCAAATTAAACATGATAGTTTTTCGTAATCCGTAAGTAAGTAAGTAATCACATTTGGCATTAGATCTTTAACTCCATGGCCTTAAACTAGGTTAGGTACTTATCCGCTAGATAATGACATAAATAATTTACTTAATTGATTTACTTAGGTTGGGGCTAGAGCTTCAATTTCACAGGTTTGGCTTGAGGCTTAAATTTCTGAAAGTATCCCCTGATGTAGTTCCTATGTGTACACAAGACAAATGAGTATCTCTGTATTTCTAACACTTTATTAAATAATGTTTCATGATCTACTTAAATCATAAATAATTATAGTTTTATAGATATATATATATAGTTTATAGTTATATAAACACACAAAATCATAATTTAAGAAACAATGCAATTTTTAAAGGAAGTGATCCTAATCTGTTATTTATGAAATATAGATGATAGCCAACAATGACATCTCTCTCTGATTTGACTTTTTTTTCAATCACACAAATGTCTCTCAGTTCTAATGTTCTGACTCAAACTGTACTTCCATGAAACATGGGTGTTTAATAGGGTGGATCAAGATGTTCTTGTCCCTGAAATTGAACATCAACAGCCTTTCTTGTGTCACAGAAAAATTAAATAAATGAAGTTTCTACATTTCAGATGAATTTTCAATATTTTTGTTAAATTTTTGGTGCCTCAGATAGTTTACCTAGTAGAACCTAGTCTATAATGATATCTTAGCTTTCGATTAGTTATTTTATGAGCTAGTGTCTGATTTGCTACACATTGATTATGTTCATAATTCTACAAATAATCTCATAATCTGCAAAAATCTCAGGGTTTTCAAATACTCACTACTGTAAAAAAATGCATCCAAAAATATAGAAGGGCTCAAACATGAGAGAGCATTGCTGCTCTGTTTGGAACAGGAATATGTGAACTGCAGTGGGCCCTTTCCAAGCAGTGATCAGGGACAAAGACATTAGATCTTGTGGCTCTGCTGTCTTCCATGTGGCTTCCCAAGTTGCTAGGCTTATCCTCATCAAGTTGGGGCCCAGGGGCAAGAGCATAGAGGAGCATGCATGGAGGGCTACGTGCACTAGGCGTGGAGGGGCACGTACCACTTCCACTCACATCCCATGGGCTGGCACTTATTCATATGGTCACAGCTAAGTTCATGGGATGCCAGGAAATGTAGTCACATGCCCAGAAAAGAGAGGGAACAGTTTGAAAAGTTAGCTCACCTCTGCCATGCTCCTGATCCACTGGAAAAACTGTAAATCACTCAAAATGTATTTGCACTGATGTAAGTTGGCTCCCACAGGGCTGGCCTGGCATGATGGGGCACACTGTAGATGCCCAATAGCGATTTTTAAAAACCCACCTGGAGAGAATTGAAGTTGTCAGTCATAGTTAATTGTCTAGTGGGGTTATTTTCTTTTTTGAAAGAGTAGAAGTAGTACTGTTAAAGTAAAAGACTTAAAATTTCTTTTTAAGGTTATATAGATAACGAGATAAATGATTACTTTGCCATCTTAAAAAGAAGCATGCTTTCTTTATTTAAAAAAATCTATTTTGGTAGAAAGAAATTGTCATTGGCTTTCTTTACAAATCAGAACCATGTTATAAGCTAGACTTAGTTATTTCACAATGTGCATATCCTTCAGAACATCATGTGGTATCTGACAAATACCTAACAATTTTGTCAGTTAAAGAATAAAATAGTAAGATGACAACAACAACAGATAAATAAATAAAATAGTGAGCTGGGGGGTGACCAGCCTTTATGGAGCTTACTTGCTGTAGGGATCAACACATAGAAGAAGATCCCTGAGTTAGTACTACAGTGGGCATAGTGTTGCTAGCTTGCATCTGTTATTTCACTTTGTCACCCAAAGAATGCTGCAGGATGGATATTTTTATCCTCATTTTATAGTTGAATGACCAGGGCTACAAAAAAGTTGCACATCTTGGCAAAAGTCACATAAAATGAAAGTCTGCATCATTTTCCACTACACTGATATTTATGTCAAAAATAGTTGTATTAAGCTTGTCATGTTTTCCTTTTTTTTTTTAATAAAGAAGAAAATTTGTCACCTAATAACATTACAACCCTAACCTCTCAAAAATAGCTTTTTAAAGACAGACTGGTAAAGTCTTTCTGGCTCTGATAAGATGAATTAAACATGTTCAGGTCTCTTTTTCTGGCTCTGGAGTGCACAGTCCTTTCCCTTTTTATGTGGTTAGTTTAGACGCTTGGAAGCTGTTTATGAGTCCGGGCAGCTTGACCTAACCTCGGGAACCAGGCAGACTTGACTCCAGGGTGTGGCTGGAATTTGTTTCTGGCTTCTGTGGCAGAAGGAGCAAAAGACACTGCTTCTCCTGGGAGAAGAGGCAAAGCCTGGGTCTGCCAAGGTCTCTACACAGCAGCAGATGTGATGAGCATCCCAGGGGCTGCATTGTGTGGAACTACAGAGACAGGCGGTGGGAAGAACCAGAAGCATCAGGCTGTTAAAAGAGGGGATGGATTGATTTTAGGAAAGCATCCTGAGATGCAGAGTGTTCACATCCATTTTCCAAGAATTGATTCCATGAAATTTTAGTTTTGGTAGAAATACCACAAAAGGATTTTATAGTTGGGGCTGGCGGGGTGTCTCAGTGGTAGAGCACTTGCCTTGCATGTGTGAAGCACTGGGTTCGATCCTCAGTACCACATATAAATACATAAAATAAAATAAAAATTAAAAAATATTTTTAAAAATGCTTATATCCTTTAAAAAAGGATGTTATAGTTAAAGAAATCTAGAAAACCTATATGTTAAGTATAGACTCAGTGTATGCTAACATATTAAGTCTCTAAAATCTTGCATCATGACACTATTCAACTTGTTTAACCCATGACATATTAAATTTATATGACCATGTACTTTTTTGGGGGGGGGGTATTGGAGATTGAACTCAGGGGCACTTGACAACTGAGCCACATCCTCAGCCCTGTTTTTTGTGTTTTATGTAGAGACAGGGTCTCACTGAGTTGCTTAGCGACTCGCCATTGCTGAGGCTGGTTTTGAGCTCACGATTCTCCTGTCTCAGCCTCCCTAAGTGCTGGGATTACAGGCTTGCGCCACTGTGCCCAGCTGACCATGTACTTTTAAAAGAAAATCACACTTAATATCCTAAGGATCTAGTGTTTTGGGGAACCAACTCTGAAACATTGATCTAAACAGAGTGGACTAAGAAGACAATGCTAGGAAAGAAATACAAATATCCAAATTCTGATGGCCCATCTCCATGGAAGATTACAAAATTACTCTTTTATTTGGGCAACATAAGCAGCAATAATGATCACCACATAACATCATTGTTTTCTTTGATTTTACATAAAAGGAAAACATGAGAACTCATATCTTTTATGTTGCAAAATGCCTTTTGCCCCCTCTTTATCTTCTTCCCTTTTCTCTTTATTACCATATAAATGCCTTACTATAATCAAATGAGCCACTTAAAATTATTTTTCTTTTTCAGAAGATGTGTTAAAATTCCCTCAAAAGGAAAATAAAGTTGTAAATAAAGTGCATATTATCACTAAAAGTATTGCATATATTTATTGGACTGAAAACTTTAGATTTGAGAAACTTGAAGTGTATGGGGAGCTTCCTCCCTCTTTCGTTCCTTCTTCACTCTCTCCTTCCTTCTTTCCCTCCTTCCTTTTCTTCCTGTAGCAAATATAGTTTGATACTAATACTTGGCTTTAGTGTGTCTGTTTATAGTATTTTTTTTTTTTGGTACTGGAGATTAAACTCAGGGGCACTCGACCACTGAGCCACATCCCCAGCCCTATTTTGTGTTTTATGTAGAGACAGGGTCTCACTGAGTTGCTTAGTGCCTCGCTGTTGCTGAGGCTGGTTTTGAACTCATGATTCTCCTGTCTCAGCCTAAGTGCTGGGATTACAGACTTGCACCACTGCGCCCGGCTGTTTATAGTATTTTATTGAATGAACAAATTTGTATCTTACATAAAATAATGAGCACTAAAAACTTTGACAAAATTGTCACTTGACAATTTTGATTGTTTTTTGTCAGAAACAACAGTTTTTCTGTAGACAGATGTTTGTAGGTAGCTTTGTCTTTCTGACAGCCAAAAGCTTGATGTTGTCTAGAGAGCACCAGTCATTGGGGAAAACCTGATGGAGTGTGGGAGACAAAGATGTCCATATTCTAATCTATAAAGCCTGTAAACATGTTTCTTACAAGTCAGAGGGATTTTGCATATGAGGTTATGTTAAAGCTATTGAAATGGGTAATTGCAATGTAATCACAGCCTTCCTTATAAGAGGAAGGCTGGCAGGTCAGAGTCTGAGGAGATGCAGTGACAGAAGCAGAGGTCAGAGTTTGCAGGACCCTGAGTCAAGGAATGCAGGCAGTCTCGGTAAGCAAGAAATGTGAGGAAATGGGCTCTCTCCCACAGGGCCCAGCAGGAACCTAACCCTGCCACCTGTTTTAGCTTCCTGACCTCCACACTATAACATAATAAATTTGTGTTGTTTTAGGCCACTGAGTTTGTGATAATTTGTTAGGGAAGCAATAGGAAACTGATACCTGAGGGTTGATATTGGTCCTACTTTTCCTGTGCTTGAAGGCAATGGGTTGATGAATTAACACACAACTAGGACGCCTCCAATACCCTGCTCCCAGCATCTGGCCTACGGGTCCTGCTTTCTTGCCGTCCTTTCCCTGCCTCTTCAAACTCGAGGGGCCAGCCATCACCTTGGCTTATGCTCACTGTTCAGATTTACAGTGCCCCAATGAGTCACCAACAGACTTTGAAGGAAGTGATGTGATTGGTCACTAGCTGTGATGTGCATCTTTTATTTATGTAATGATTTGTGAACTGAAGAGCTTGCTGCTGAATATATACTTCATTCAATTACTAATAAAATACCCTGCAGTCACTGAAACGATGCATATCAGAATCATGCAAGATAAGGACCACATGGTATTGAGGTAATGTATTAAAATTATGGCATAAATCCAACAGTACAGTTGGTATAACAGGACTAGGGGGCAGGCTGGCTGTGTCCTCATGCATCTGCTGAATACCAAAGACTAAATTTGGCTAATACAAGTGTTGACGATGTCAGTAAACAATCCATGGGTTTAAAGTTAAGCAAACAATAATGAAGCATTATTTGTACCTTGTTTTTGAGGGTCACAGTTCAGTTCTTCAGGAATCACTCTCTGAGACCCTGAGATTTGCATGTAGGAGGTTTACTGGGACAGCTGGTGGCAACAACATCCAGCAGATAAATAAAGGAGCAGAACTGGGCAAAGGGAGAAGTTCACTGCAATGCAAAGGGGGCTGTGGAGTCAGAGCCTGAACAATTGCCCCTCATCAAGGCAAGGGGGTCTGGCCTGGATGTACCTCCATTACCCAGTCAGTGAATGCAGGTTGCCCTTCCCCCATGGGACGAGCTCCCTCCTGAGGGATCTCTCTAACCAACTGTGATTCCTTGAGAGCACTCAACTGGAGCTGTCAGCCTCCAACGCTCCTAACAACTGGGAGCATGAAGACATTCATCTTAAAGGAATCTGGACAGCACATTAAGGGTCCAGTAAACTGATTTTTTCATGATTCTGGTGCTAGTGGACAACTAAACTTTCCAGAGATCCAATCAGTATTTCTAGCAAGGCCTAAGTCAGAATCTGGGGCACAGTACGTAGGGTGAAAAGACAGGAGCAGAGGGGAGCTGACAAGGTGCTGAACCCAAGCAGGTCAGGACTGCTGGAGGAAGAAGACAGGGCTGCCTTCTAGGTCTGAGTGGCAGCCTCCCCTGCCCAGAGAGAATAGTAGCCTCAAGTGGTAGATAGATCAGCCTCCACTTTGGCTTTCAGTTATGGCAACTTGATAATTTGGAAGAACATAGAGGTCTTGTTTCTTGGTCTAATCTTGTCCTTTCAGGGCAGATGTAGACAGTGACAAGAATTGGAGCAGATATAGACAGTGACAAGAACTTGAAATAAAAAGTTGCTAGGTTTGACATTTCTGGACTTTTTTTCTTCTAGTAAAATATAGTTATGATGTAAAGACAAGAGGACTTTTTTTTTGAGCTCTCTGTCCCTCCCCTGTTTTCTATTTCCTTTGGGTTGTTAGACCCCCAACAGCCATCATATTCTGCCTCCAGTTTAGCCACCTCCAGGTCTTTATTCATGAAGAATTACATGCCTCTCATGCTCTGAAGTGACTGATGGGCTCACACTTCTGGCTTTGAGAACCTTTCCTCTATCTGCACCCTCCAAAAAAGGGTCAGCAGACCTCAGACCTCTGAGGGTGGTTGCTAAGAATTCAGCAGGGAGATAAACAGGGTAATAGAGGACTTTGCCACAGAAGGCTGACAGCTGTGTTTTAGAATTGCTGATCTTAAGACTTAGGCTAAATACCAGATAAAAAGAGAGCCCTGCCTACTTCCTTGTGATATTCTCTTAAGAAAGAATGAAGATACTGCTGTCTATAAGAATTTAGTTTTCACATCCTGGTGGACAGAGGATTTGGAGGTCACATGACGAAGACTTTACATTTGGAGAACCAAGTGTGACCCTTAGGTAGTGGCTGCTTGGGGAGGCTGTGTCAAGAAAGATTCTAAAGTCAGAAAAAGCCCTTGTCTGATTGGGGGACAGCTGTACACCTGGGAAGGAGTGGCACTTGACACATGTTTAGCCATCTCTGGACTGGACTCTCCACACCCGACAGCCCTCAGTTGGCCAAAGGCATTTCATTGTTCAAGATTATATTCAATGCACACCTTTAATCCAGTGTGGGAATTTACTGTAAATTTATAGTTATTAAGAAATAAAATACCAAATATAGGATGACAAGTTACAGAGTTAGCTATGTAGTCCCTGGACCCTAGGAGGAGGGTGAAGAATAAATCTTACAATGAGTATTCAAATAGTAAAGAGAGAGTTGGATTAGAGTATGTAAATATTATTTGATTTTGATATGGTATAGGAGATATAGATCAATGACTGACTCCACCAGGGTAGTTCTAAGTCCTGCATGGCTGGGTGTGCTGATATAAAGGAGAATTCTCTCATTATTTCATTGATCTGATAGTAAGCAGTCGAAGTATGAAAGCAGAGCTTGCAGCACTACACTTAGGAAATCACAATTAGAAACTGGAGATCTGCGGAACTGGGAAGAGGGATGGTGTGTGCATGGAAGCAAAAAGAGGGCTGAACTGGTGGCAGAAGACAGGGACAAACTGGGTCAGATTCCAGTCTTTGGCCTTTTTTATTGAGGGTGTCTTTTCCCAAAAGAGTGTCAAAGGCTATGGGTAAAACTTCAGCTGTAATTTTAAAATTTCCTTTTGCCCAGTAACTTCTTTTTGTCAAGCAAACAAACCAGAGGCTGCCCTAATCATATCAATTTTTGGATTCTTTTCCTTGCTGGAAGTTCATTATGTTGCTCCATATACACTCCTGTCTTGCAAATTGTGCCTTTTAAAAGGTCTATTGCTATAGTTGGAGTTTTAAAGGATGCCTGGTTGTATCCCTTAAGTAAAGACACATGTTTGTTCTTTCTGTAATTTGGATAGCAAATAAGGCAGCTTTGCAAAGGAATTTTGTATTTCTCACAATCTATCTTATATCTATAGATCACAGTTTTATTTTCCTTTTCCTAGTGCAGGAAATTTGAGACCCCAAAAGAAAGAAACTAAAGAGGAGAACAAGACTCATTTAAAGTGAAATTGGTATCTATATTAGTATCTTATTTATTATATATTATTTCAACTTAAAACTTCACAGCAAATCTTAGTTCTATGCTATTTATGTTAATATACAAGTTTCTGAAAGTTGCAAATATTAACAAATGATGCACCAAAGTTGAGCTCCTTCACTACTAGAATACAGTTTTCCTGTACTGACACAGGGGGCAAATATTTATTTCTTGCTTTGACTTGTCCTTCAGAGGATGGAATGGCTGCTCAATATGACTCACTTCCCTCACAAACTGGAAGACGCCATTCTACCAAGAAATGCCAAGTGTGGAAAGTGAATTAGTAAATATTGAAGTGTCAGTTCCAGGACTCTAGGAATGTTCACTAAATTGGACAGCCCTGTGAACATCTGAGTTACTATACTGAGTTACTAAGTTAACATGTACATTGCTGTAGATGTGATTAATATTCCCGTTGTTAAGGACAAGTAAAAATGTCTAAACTTACACATTTCCTTTCTAGGAGTTTGAAGTGAGAACCTGAGTTCATCTTACTGGGACTACTATAAAAGTGATTTGTTTGCATGATGACTTGCTTCATGAACCTAAAGGGTTAATAGGCTTGCATTCTTGATCATTCTTTAGAGAAGTTTTTTATTTTATTGTTGAATCATAAAAAGACAGGACTTGGTGTTCCAGCCTCATGTTCTACCTTATACATGATTTTTCTTTGTTCCTCATTTCTTTTTGCACGTAAAAGAGATAAATCAGCAGTATCTCTGAGTGCAAAAATGAATGCATTTGCCCTATTAAGTCCTTGGGTAAAATATTTAAATTCTAAAACCCTAGAACATTATTCTTATTTTAATTAACAGAAGAAAACAGACCCAAAATGATTTTAGGAACTTAACTAGGGTAAGTTGGTCAGGCAGTTTAGAATTTAAATTCATGTTTCTTTTCTAATCTGTTTATATGTATGAACAGATAAATTTAGTGCATTTTAAAATCCTTTGTTTTTCTTCTTGAATCAGAGGCTACAAATCTATAGTCTGTAGGCCTGTTTTGATCCTCAGAAATGTTTTGATTTGCACATGGAGAGTATTGATTTTTCTTTGTGTAAAAATAATAGGTTTCACATGTAAATATGGATTTCCAGTTACTCTCAAAAATCAGGAGATCCAGCCATGGATTCCACACAGCACCTGTGGCTGGAGCTAAGGAACTACCCTTTTTCAGTGGTGCACCTTTCTCGCATCAATTGTCTCTTTATCTGCCTGGCAGCTAAACACATTTGATCGTGAAACTCCAATTCTAAAAATCTGAGTTTTCTCTGTTGGCCTAGATAAGAAAATTCCGAAATTGAGGATAAATAGTTGAAGCATTATTAATCCATATTTGTATTCAAAGAGATTAAGGTCATGAATAAAAACTTAGGGTCCTGCTACCTTGACATTCCTTTTAGTAAGAAGTGAATTCTTCTTTCTTTTAAGTGCACATTACCAAGACCATGCAGGACTGGCCTGCCCCTCCCTAGCACACACAACACACGCTTTACTCTAACAACTTCTAATTAAAGGTCTAGCACAGCTCAGATTCCCAAAGCCAATTAAACAACGCTCACCCTTGTACCCCCCAGCAGATTGGGGAGTAGCTTGGCAAACGCTGCGATTGATATGAAAAGGAGCGACGTATTTTTATGCACTTTTAGCACCCTTGTTACTCTATGAGGCACAAGCTTTCAACACAGCAGCCTTTTATCCTCTGTGCTTTGGGAGTGTGAGAACACCATGAGGGCCACATGCACCACAGTGTTCCTGTGGGCTGGGAATCAAGGCCTAGAGAAGGGGGTGGGCAGCAGAGTGACAGGACAGAGAGAGGGAGCTGGCAGCTGTCATGTGAATAGTCTTTCCCTCTTCCATTATCCTGCTGTCCAAACGCTTCATCTGGTCACAGGCATGGCTGCCACCCCTCTGCACAGCATTGAGGCCAGCTCCCTGGGCACATTTCATTTCCTTATCTGTCTTTGAGTTTCATTTGATTTACTAGGAATTATTGAACTGTTTCAAAGAAAGGAGCAGCTAGTAGAAACTGGAACTAGATGGTAGATAATCTACTGGGAAGAATTTATTTAAATATAAGAAGTTAAACCAAATGTGTATGGTAAGTTGATTTTAAGTTCACCCATCATTATTTAATTCCATTAATTTCCTACTAATCTAGTGATTGGTTCCACATGTGTAAAGACTGTTTTCATATTGATAAGAAAAAATGAGAAAAATGGTTTATATCCTAATTATAAAGTAATATATATATATATATCTAGTGTAGAATATATATATTAGTGTATATATATACACATATATATATATATACACATACATATATATATACACACACACACACACACACACACATATATATATATGTATATATATATATATATATATAGTGTAGAAAATGTAAAACTCCAAAAATTAAGTACAAAGAAGAAATTTAAAAACATCCTATCTAGAAGTAGTTATTGTGAACTTGACTTTCGGTCAAGTCCTAATATTTTTTAGGAAACAGAATTCTAGACATATTATTTCACTATTATTACTTAATTATAGATATTTTTACATCTAGATATCTTATGAAAGCATTTTTAATATCTAGGTAGAATTTCATTATTTGGATAGTTGTGTTTTTCCAATTAGAATGATAAACAGTGCTGTGATAAAGATATGCTTAAACTCTTGCATTCAAGATTTGTGCGAATCCACAATTTTTTTTTTTAGGAAACATTCTCAAAGTGATTTGTGAATCAAAGGATAGTCAGGCTTTAAAGTGACCTCCACAAAGACTATAGGAATTGAACCTTCCCATGGCATTGTATGGTGGCCCTAAACAGTGAGCTAGTCTAAGACTGTCTTTCCAGGAAGCAGCTCTGAATATTCTTTGACTGCTTTCTTCTAGCTATTTTTATCCAAAGAAGAAAACTAACCACTTGCTAGAGTTTCTTGGAATATGGGAAGAGGAAAGTGGAGTGTGCTTGCTATGGAAATGTTTGGAAAAAGTGTGGGCCATCTTAACCATCATTTTAATTAACATTTGTTTTAGATCATGAATGGAAAACTGTTATGTAAGAAAATATAAAATTTTGCTGGGGAACATGCATTTGCTTTGAAAACCTTTGGGACCAAGAAAATAAAATGCTTAATAACAACTGCACAATGACGCTGCAGGGGTGTGGAAAACCTTAATTAACAAATGGTTTTAAAGTTCTATGGAAGCTTAGGAAGAGTTCAGAAAGGATGGATTCCTTTACTGACAAATACTAATATGTGACTTCCTGGGGTGGCTTGTTTAAATCAGAGCTAAATTTTAAAACATACCCAATAACAGTCCCTTATTACAAATGGGATGCATCCTATTTATTGTAGTCCTATTATTCTATTGAGAAGATTAACCACCGTTAACCACACTCATGTTTTTGAACACTTAGACTGTAGAACTAAACTTTTAAACTTACCTGGAGAAGTTGAGTAGTTGCTACGCTACTATGCATGTGTGTACTGTCTTTAATTTGCAACAAAAGAGCCATAGGAAAGCAGGCCCTGAACTGACCAATTGACTACAAATGGAGACTCTAATCAGAAGACTTATGATGCATCAATTGATCACTTTTGGACAGTTGTTTCCTAATATTGTCTAATATGGAATTTTCAGTAGTCTTTCTGAGTTTGACAAGTTTCTAACTCCTAGCAATAAAACCATATTTTACTTCAGTGGTTTACTTGGCATTAAGTAAAAGCACAATGACTTAACTGTACAAGTTAACTATAATGGGAAAACTCAGTTGGAAAACGTGCTTCATTTTGTCATAGTTGTGATGATGGATATTTGCTTCTTTGTTTTTAGTGATCCTTAATCACTTAGAAAATCTATAAATTGGAAGAGCATAGAGGGATGAACCTGTTAAATGCCTTAGAAGAGAATCTGTGCTAATTATAATATGGTGTCAGTATGATTGTTTTGTAAGAGATGTTTGTATTGGTGTGCTGGGGCATGTAGTTACTGTTCCCTGAAGGGAGGAGACTTCACTGGAGAGAAGGGAGTTCTAGGTCCTTCTTTTTATGTTACAGTAGAGTGAATTCTTGAAATGTTGTATTTCTAAAGTGAAAGACCACAATGGAGCTTTTCAGATGGTTCTTATCAAGCTCAATAAAGCACTCAACACTAATAACACTAGTGATGTAACCATGAAATGTCTGGTTCCGCTGTCCCCCAGTAAAGCCAATGACTCTAGAGACAGAGTGACAGGAGAAAAAGCAGCTTTACTGGCAACAAGCCGGCAAGTTGAAAGATGGAGAGCTTCTCCCAAAATTCCATCTTGCCAGGGGTCACAGGCACAAAAGCTTCTGTGGGGTTTCTGGAGCATTTCATTTCAGCCATAGCCAGGTGAGCACCGGAATAGTCATTAATTCTCACAGTAATCCATTCTCTTGACATGGTTTCATGTTGTCCACAGGTCAGCAGGCATTCCAGACGTCCTGGTTCTTGTAAACTAAAAGAAAGATTACTGATTAGGTGGGTATATGACTGGTGTTGATTTCTGATGATTTCCTGATTCTTCTTTTCAGGCAAGGTGAGTTTATTAGTGGATTATTTGGGGAAGGAGAGAGGCAAAAGAGAAACAGTAAATAAGACTTGCTAGTGCTAGCAGCAAGCAGGTTAACCCATTCTTTGGCTTCAGTGATAAGTGAAGCTAGATCTGTAATTAAGAAATATGAAATGTGAACTCATTTATATTTTTATATGCTGATTGACAACAATGACCCTAAATTTCAGTTTTCATGCTATTCATGGATCTATTCCTCTCCTCACTTATTGACTTTTATGCTAAATTGAATTTTGGAACTGAGTGCAGTAGCCTTGGGGGATGGGCTGCTGGCCTTCAAGGACCTCCAAGCCCAGTGGAGCAGATGGGGGATTCTAGTACAGTGTGATCAATACTGCGAAGGACGTGTGCCCAGGGTAGGCAGGCACGTGGATGAAGTAACCCTCTCAAAGTTCTTCCTGGCTTCCTCACTCAGCACCATTCATTTTATTTAAACTTATAGCCATTGTACCCTAGAGCCTTGCCACTCAGCTTGTGGCCCACAGACCAGCAGCAACAGTAGTTTGTTAGAAATGCAGCATCTCTGGCCCCATTCAAACCTGTTGAATCATAATTCACATTTTAACTAAATCTCGAGGATCCAAATTTTGTCACCTGATCAAAACTCTTCATATATGGAATGGGGGAGGATTACAAATATTTATTCTTAGAAGAGTGAGCAGAGAGCTCAGTCTTGATCAATGAATAATCCAACAATCTAGTAATAATATCTTCCTTTATTGGGTGTCTATTGCTTGCCAGGTGTGGCTGCTAAGTGGCTTAAATATATGATCTTACTCTTTTCCCTGTACAACCTGCAAGAGAGAAATACTTATCCCCAGGCCTGGAGTGGTAGTGCCTCTCTGTAATCTCAGTGACTCAGGAGGCTAAGGCAGCAGGGTCATAAGTTTGAGGCCAGTCTGGGCAATTGAACAAGACTCTGTTTCAAAAAGGGCTGGATGTAGGTCGGTGGTAGAGCACCCCTGGGTTCAATACCCAGTACTGGGACAGCGAAGGGGAAAGAGTGAGAAATATTCATCCTCATCTTGCCCATTAGAAAACAGAAATTAACAAAAGTTCAGAGATGTGTTCAGGCCACACAGCAATTAGTAACCAAGCAAGAATTTGAACCCAGGACTGCTTGGTTCCAAAGCTTTGCTCTTCCCTCTGCAATATCCCATAGACTTCCAGATATTAGAGCACAATCCCTGCACACTTGTTTACACTTAAGTGTTTCCCTTTATCTGTCAGTTTCATGATAGAAATTTAGTACATTAAACATAAACAGTTCCAAACCTGGAGTTAATTATTTTCTGCTCTGATAAAACTCATAATTACTCTCAATTTGCTGGCATGATGCCTGGCCACTGCTGGTTCCCAGAGGCAATTTTAGTAAGTGGTTGAATCCTATCTGTCTCCTAATTTGTGGTGCTGGATATTTGGTGAGTTACTTTTCTGAACATCTTCAGGTACACTTCACATTGGGGTCATTTGTGAGACTACCTGTTGGTATCTGGCCTGGACCTGTTTCTTTGCTATGGAATATATTTTACATAGAGAAGGCTTTTATTGAATCAATTTTTAAAAGATTTTTAAAAGATATCTTTATTCATGGAATATATTTTCCTTTTTGAATTCTTTACTATTCAGTTTTTCCCTATTTGATTAAAGGAAAAATGTAACATTGTATGATCACTGTAACAAATACAAATGTTATGAGGCTATTTGAAGGGAGAGTTAATTTCTTCCCTAGCCCTTTCACTTCTGCCCACAGTGGTGAGCACAGTCCAAAGCTCTACCCTTTCTCCTGTCTCATACCAACATGTGCCAATACTTGCACATACAAGTTTTTCCATTTTACAAAAATATATATCCTGCAGTTCTCTCTTACGATATCATGGACAACTCGCCATCTCCTGTCAAAGTTCACTTGTGATATTCTCTTTTCTTCACTGCAAAGATTCTGAATTTGCATTAGGAAATAAGAAACTATTTTCAGGTTAGGCATCTCAGGCTGGAGTTTCAGAAGAGAGGCCTTTACAGGTATTGATATCAAAAAGGTGCCTAGAATGTACAAAATATGTATGGACAAGAGGGGCTGATATTAATGTCATTTCTCTCACTCTCCAAAATGAAAGCAGTTTTCTTGATTTTTAGAGAGAAATATCATTTATTCTGGCAAAATTATCAAGGGCCCAAAATTTCTTGAAAGAACATTGCATTTCTTTCTTCTTGCCTGTGGCTTTGCTTCTTGCACATAGTTCAAAGGCTCCCATCATTTGTGAGAAAAACATTTTCTTCCCTAAGAAACAGTATGAATGTACTTCGACTTTGCTTCTCTAACCATTTGGCTTATATGGAACTGGTATCAAATTCCTTATCATGCTGGGTGTGGTGGCGCACGCCTGTAATCCCAGTGGCTTGGGAGGCTGAGGCAGGAGGATCTTAGGTTCAAAACCAGCCTCAACAACAATGAAGTGCTAAGCATCTCAGTGAGATGCTCAGTGAGACCCTGTCTCAAAATAAAATACAAAACAGGGCTGGGAATGTGGCTCAGTGGTTGAGTGCCCCTGAGCTCAATCCCTAGTACAAAAAAAAAAAAAAAAAAGAATCCCTTATCATGAAGGTATCTGTTTCATATTTTAATACCAGTGATAGCTTCAAATGAAGTTTAATAATATATCTTGTTCTTTATAGTTATGGATTACATGTTAACCTTGGCCACAAAAATTACATGTATTATACATATATGTAATACATACATTACACATATATATAATTTCCTTATTCATATGAAGAAACAATGTACTATATAAGGGAGGATTTTAAAACTAAAAAGTACTAGGGACAGGGGCTGGGTTTGTGGCTCAGTGGCAGAGCGCTTTCCTAGCACGGGTGAGGCACTGGGTTCAATTCTCAGCACCACATATAAATAAAAAAAGATCCATTTCCAACTAAAAAATTTTTTTAAAAAGTGTTAGGAACATTCGTTGCAATTTTTTCCCTATTATTATCATCTTCCTCTCCCTGGTATATCTTATTTCCTAAATTAAAAAAGTTTCTATGATGTGCTATTTGGCACCTTATTTATTCTGATTGTCATCCTTACTATATTTCCCTTTCTAATTTGCTTTTCTGGAATTCCTTTAAGCCTCCTCTTGAGTTTCCCATTATGCCCACAGCATTTGATGCATTTATTAAAAATTATCAGTGTTTCACATTACTGCATTTTATTCATAATAAAGGCATTGGGGTCCAGTGAAAAGAGCCCTGGAGTGAGAGTCAAGAAACCTGGTGAGGTGGGCGATGACCCATGGAACCTTTGTGCAGGGCAGGAGGCTGTCTAGACCTCCTCTGCCACTGCTTATTCCTGAGCCCTGGGTCACATCAGCTTCCTCCCCAGTAGGTCAGGTGCCTTCACACAGGTCTTTGCACCTGTGGTTCCTTCTGCCCTGGATGCTCTTTCTTATCTCCCACTAAACTCCTACTTATCTTTAAATGACCAACGTTAAATTTCATCTCCTGTTGGAGATGGTAGTATTTAAGAGAGGTTCTTAAGACCTCTTTTCTTGAGACTCTCTTTTAAATACTCCCACTTGCTTCTTCCTCTTTGAGTAGTATCACAGTTCTGCAAACAGGATAATACTTTCAGTATTTCATTTCAAGTGTGTGGTGGGGGTTGTCTGAACCTCCTTCCCAAAGCGGAAACCACCTTTAACACAGGAACTGCGTCTTAATTGTCTCTGTCTCCCCAGGGCTTAGGGCTTCCCCTAATGCATTGTAAGTGCTTGCTACCTGTTGGCTTACTGCAGGCATAGGCCTCAGTTTCCTATGTGCAGCAGGGGATTGGGCTGAATGGTGTTATAACAATGTTGTAGAATTCTGTGTTTGGACAGAGACCTTGAACAAGAGGACTCAGGTGTGCAGAGGCAATCAGGTGAGGCTTTATGTGTGCAGCACAGAGGGAAAGCATGTCAGTGTCATGAGAAGTTTGTTGTGCTACCATTTCACACTGGTGAGCCCAAGAAGCACACAACCTCCTTAGAACTCTAGTGAACTGTGGTGTCGGTCCTGATGTCTTAATACACTGCCTTCAAGAATCAATAATGTAATTGCCAGGATTTTGTTGTAATACATTTATAAAATGTTATATTATTCTCTCCCCAGTCTCTAACAGTTTTGAATAATCCTTTCTCATCTGTGAGTACTGTAAATTGGCCTGTTGAATTTGATTAGTTAAGTGAAAAGTGGCCATTTTAAGAAATCAAATACTGATTGAAAGATTTTTATTGTTATGTGTTTCAGAAAATTATTAGGCTTCTTGACCCTGAACTAGAAGTGACTAGGGAAGCTGGTCAGTGCTGGTTCTAGAGTCATCCATTCATCCAGTCACGCAGGCACTCCACTTATGAGCAGATGTTTACTGAAGGTTGCTGGATCCACAAAACAGATCCTGCTAACATGAGCTCACTCTCTGGTGGAGAAAGAGAATCAGGCAACTGGCTTCCCTTATGTAAGAGTTATGACATGGGAAGTACAGAGGAAAACACCTAATCCAGATTCAGGCAGACAGGGATAGCTTCCCAGAAGCCTGTCTAAGCTCAGATCTGAAGGAAAGGAGGAGAGAGCCACAGGCAGGCCAGGAAGGGCCAAACGACGATGGTGCACAAGGCAAATGGAGATAGGGCATGCCCAAAGTCCAGAATTCAGAGAATGTAGCCCTAGGGGCACCCAGGAAGCATATTCTGACTGGAGTATTGAGTTCAAAGGACTAAGCAAGGTCCAGATCCAGAGGAATCTTTAAGGCTGGGACCAGGTGCTTTTCCTATGCTGTGAAGGCAGTGGAGTGCCCTGAGGGCTCTGAGCATGGAACTTTGATCACATGTGCTTTAGAAGGATCACTTCGGCTGCTGTGTTTATAGGATGGATGGGATCTTTCCTAAAAAAGTTTGGAAACAGGTATGTGTCTATTTGTCCTTTTTTTTTTTTTTTCTCTGACACATTTTAGTGAATGTGATTTCATAAGTTTCTCTGTCAGTCCCATCTGCCATGGCTTAAAGGAGGGAACACGACTTGAAGAATCCCACTATACCATTCCCATTTTTATATTATAACTGTTTATATCATGAAGTCTTTTAAATAGAAAATAATAGGTTATACTCCTAAATGCACACCACCCAGATCTAGCAGACACAAACAGTTTTGCACAAAAACTTTAGGTCCTTCCTTTCTTATTAAAGAAACGAAACATCCCAGGCATCCCCCATTCTCTTTCACTGTTCTCTCTAGAGTCGACCACTACCCTGCAGTTAGAAACCATTAGTACTTTATGTCTTTACTTTTACTAACACACACACACACACACACACACACACACACACACGAATCCATAAACAACACCAAACCACGTTTTATAGCTGTTTTCCTTTTCAGCTTGCCTATTTCAGAGATACATCTGTACTGAGAGTGGAGAGAATCTGCATTTTATATTGTTGTACAGGTGGACACTATTCATATGATATTGAACCTTAGTGCCTTGCTGGGCAAAAAGAAATAGATTTCTTCCTTATCTGGTGTCATATTTCCCTCTTCAGTGCCTATTCTCAACTAGGGAAATTTGTTATTTCCCTTGTAGCTCCAGCACCCTGTAAGCCAGCCCCACCCACATACACAGAGTTTGGTCTTTTTTTTAAATTTTTTCTTTAGTTGTCAATGGACTTTATTTATTTATATGTGGTGCTGAGAATCAAACCCAGTGCCTCACACATACTCTACCACTGAGCCACAACCCCAGCCCACAGTTTTTATTCCTTGCTTAGGGAGATCCATGCCTTGCCTCCTCCACCATGTGATACATTCTATACCAGCAGCATAGTCTTTCTCTCTTCCCATGATGAGAGAAATAAGTGTAGTGTGTTTTTGGAAAATGTCAAGGCAAGTGTCTTTAGTTCAGCATGTGCAAGTTAACCCCCACCAGACTTTTTGATTTAAGTTTATCTTACTGCTTTTGAGAGTGAGAGCCCAGGATTCACAGTCTGAGGTCTAACAGAAGCCTTTGCCTAGGAGGCATCTGCTGCTTTCTGAACTGCCTGGGAGCAAGGCAGAGTCACACACAAAAGGCTTCTGTTGGATTTCTGTGCATAGCTGAGAAAGCTTAAATGACAAGGGAAGAAAACTACTAGTGAAAGAGGAGGATGGACTAGGAAAATCAGAAGGGAATACAGTTGACAAAAGGAACATGTGAGTATAAAACAGCAGAGAAAACCTGGAAAATGAGCCTGAAATGGCCAGAAAAAACAAACCTGGCAGTAGCATCCAAATTTTCCAATACGAAGGTGGGAACCATAATTATCTAAGATTCCCATCAACATCATCACATCTCTCCCTTTTAGTCTGTGCAAGCTACCAATCTCTCCAAAATAAGGAGGAGTAATTTTGGGCCCTGCCATGGAATGGTTATAACTCCATATCTGCCCTTCTGTCAGACTCAGCACCAGAGAAGTGGGCACAGGCAACCTTGAAATTCATACATCATAGCACCCACTCTCCCTTTGTGTGCTGACCAAGATACCATGGTGTTCTGCTGGGGAGGCAAAGGATATTCCATGTGATCAAGTCAGTGCTACTTAATGGGTGTGTCATGAATACTTCAGAGATGTGACAACGATCTGAGTCTCTCTGTAAGAAATTATGTTTCCAATGTTCCATGTTATCTGCTAGGCTGAACGCAGCTCTGAGGTAGGCTCTGTGTTCTGAATCACCCTGCTCTTGATACTGCTACGGCAGCTGCCGCCCTGATAGCATTCAGTACAAGAAAATTATCTTTGTGTTCTGCCTGATGCTCACCCTCCTCCACCTCCCCTGAATTCAACACAACAGGAAATCAGTGGGCAAAGGAACTTGAGAAAAAAGTTGCTTGTGGACTTCCAGTCTTAGGGACAACACGAAGCAGAAGATGGTAGTAGGCCAAGTGTGAGGCTCTGACAGCAGATAAGTAATCACCATGGGTGGTCCCTCATCTCAAAGGGAGCCAGTCTGAACATTCATTGGCAGACCTGTGGACCCACCTGGCTTCAGAATCTCTGTCCTCTCAGACAAGTTGATGCAATAATTTATTTCTCTCAGAAATCCGATTCTAGAGGTGAACATTGTCAGATAGTCAGCCATGGAAGCTAAAAGGATGCAAATCAAATGATAGGCTATGAGCGAACCCAAGTTATGAGAAGGCAGAAATCATGATATTTTAGTAGAATCAATAGGAAAGGAAAGATATATAGCATTAGGGGTGAAGATCTATAGACTCTTGCTTCTAAGAGCCAGTGGTCACGCAGTACCATGTGGCAACTTAGAGTGAGAAGCTACTAAATTGCTGGTAAGGAAACAACGAACCCAAATACAGTCTCTTCTGTTTATGACTCAGGGCACAGCAGGCAACTTGAGCATCATGTCAACATCCGTCCTCCCTTGACCCCCAGTTCCCACAGGGTGATGTGAAGGCAGGCCAAGTGCATTCTATGAGCACTGGGGTCCATTTCAGAGCTGAGCACCACTCAGTTTAGGAAACTCCCAATTTTATAAGGGGACCTGCCCATCTTCCCCACCAGAGTCAGTAATATTATCTTTATTACCCTGGAAAGTAAACACATCCATAGTCAGAGGATGTTCTGTCTTTACTATGCTGATCAGGAAACAAATGTGTCCTCTGATCTGAAGGGGATCTTACCCCTGATTCCCTCGGCTGTTTGCCATGCAGATATTCTAGAAAAGATAGTCTGGAGTAAGACTTATAGAGACATCATGGAGAATTGTCTTCAGCACTGAGAACTCTGAAATTGCCTTGGGTCTCACAGTTTCCATGAAGCCAAGTCCTACTTCATCTCCTATTTGAATTAACATGAAACCCACATTTTCTTTCTTGCAATATTACACTTTTAAAAGCACTCCTCCCTCCATTACTCACACTAGCCTGGATGGGTTTCTGCTGCTCACTTCTAGAAGACCAGAACTAATACAAAGCTGGGGATTAGGTGGTGGTCAGAATGTTGAATGCTAGGTAGAAGGTTTTTTTTCTTTTGAAACTTTAAACAAATTCTTATTAACAAAAGTTGTCACATAATTGGATATTTCTCTACTTTGTACACAATTATTCACCACAGCAAGGCTGCTTCTGAACTTCTCATCTAATCACATGTGAAACTCTGGCACTTGGTCGCCACATGACTAGCTTCAACTCTTGTTTCTGTTCATGTTGGATGTGGCTGACTAAGTCAGAGGGAATGGTTTCTATGTGTTGCCTGCATGTGTTGTTAACCTAGCATGGAATCTGAATTAGAGTTAGAAATCATCTGTTTTCCCTCCTATAGTTACTATTATCAGGCTTTCTTATTCCAGATCTTTGAAAAGTCTGGATCCATTTAATGAAATGAAACTTTGATGCTTATAAAAAATAAAGCTTGGCTCACAGATCTACACACCAGAAAGAAATATAAACACAATCGGGATCTGCTAAAATCTGCTATGTCTGGGGGAAAGGTGGGGCAGATATGGCTCAATGGTAGATCAGTTGCTTAGCATGTTCAAGGCCGTGGGTTTAGTCTCTGGCACTGAAAAAATATACATTTAAATATATATTAAAATGCATATTTACAGATAATAAAATTTAATGTATATTATAATGTAAGTTTTATGAAATAATATATCATATTTACTTTAAATATATATATATTTTGTAAGTTGATCTGGGGGTTATACTATTCTCTAAAGGACTGGCAAGTTAAAACATTGACCACAGTTATCTGTCACAGGTTTTTTAAGAACTGCCTGAATTAGTTTTAGTAGTGGTAATTAAGCACTTCTGTGGATAAATGCAGCATACTTTTTAGGACCTAAGATGATGAAGGTGTAAGAAGAGGATCTGGAAGTACTAGACTGATGATTTCAATGAAGCTTTGGTGAATTGATCCTCTCAGCAGTCCCTCTTTCCTCCCAGGAAAGGAATGAGGTAGACACTGCCACCTTTTGCAGTGTTTTAAAGGATTACGGAAGAATTCCATGCTCCTGTAAAGACTTTTCTCTTGCCAGGCTTCCTTCACTGGAAGCTTTTCCCACTCTTTGCTTTACCTTTAATAGTGCTATCCCGAATCCCTTCAGACTCTGTGTATGGCTCTCTTCTGAAAAGACTCCTTTCCACTGTGCCTGCCTGTGATGTTAGCCACTTGGGAAGCTGAGACAGGAAGATCATAAGTTCAAGACCAGCCTGGGCAACTTAGTGAGACTGTCTCAAAATAAAAAATAAAAAGTACTGGGGATGTAGCTTAGTGGTAAAGTGCTTCTGGGTTCAATCCCCAGTATCACAAAATATAATCAAAACATAAACAAATGAATAAACAAAAAAGAAGTTGTTAATATTAGGAAGAGGAGGAGAATGATTGATCTTGTGGCAGAAATGTGTTTGGTTTTGTTTGGCATGGTTTAGAACCTAAGGCTATACTATGGAACTGGATTACTTACGTTTGAATCCCAGCTCTGCCACTTCCTAGCTATGCAATCTTGGCTAAATAAATTGACCTTTTTCAGTGTCCTCATCTATAACATGGAAAAAATAAGAACACCTACTTTATAGATTGTTAGGAGGATTAAATGAGTTCACATTATGAAATAAGTAATATATAAAAGCAATTTGCTACGATCTCTGTTGTTACTAATATTTTTATCAATGTGTAGACTAGATGCCAATGAAATGTCCAGCTGAAACTAACCACCTGGCAATGGAAAATGCTGGTTCTGAGCTTGGCTGAATGGCCTGTTTAAAAATAGTAAAAAGGGGCTGGGATTGTAGCTCAGTGGTAGAGCACTTGCCTTGCATGCGTGAGGCCCTGGGTTCGATCCTCAGCACCACATACTAAGCAATAAAATAAAGACAGTGTGTCCATCTACAACTAAAAAAAATGTTAAAAAAAAATAGTAAAAAGGCCAATTTTCCTGGGTGGCTCATATGTTGTCAAGATAAAAGGGTAGGTATCACACTTCCACTAACTGAGGTGTAGTGGTCACTATCTCTATGTCCTAGAGTCCCCTTCCAAAGTGGGTAACTCAATCTGACTGTGTGGATCTACTTCATTAGCTGGTACCCTGGTGAGCTCATGTCTGGACATAAGAGCTTGCAGAAAAAGTGTGAGGACAGATGGAGTCAATCTCTGTGTTCTGAAAGGGAGGGAAGGAGGAAGGGGAGGGGAGGGAGAATGAGGGAGGGGCAGGCAATGTGGGGATGAGCAGATCATCTGGAGCAAACAGGAGGGAATTATCCTGGGATTACTGCCCATGGAATCTTCATGGTGGCCCTTCAATGTTGATAGGTTGGTGTGACTCCATTGGAGATTTAATAGTTTTCAAGTTCTTCATGCCTTTTATTAAAAGTACAAGTCAATTTAATATAATGCACTTCACTGTGCTCTCTGGGTACTACTTTTCCACGCATCAGTTTTGTACAGAGAGATGTGTTCACTTCTTATGATGGCTTGCTGCCCACCTGGGTTTTTTGGTTTTGTTTCATTTTGTTTCATTTTTAACAGAAGTCTAACATAACTGAGAGGACTTGATGAACAGGAGGCTGCCATGGAGACTCTGGGAGACCTTGTTGCATCTGAGTCTTCTGTGGCAGAACTTTCTTAGCCCTAACACCTTTTTCTCTGAATTAATGTGAACCTCTGAATGGGAGCCCTTATAAAAACACTCCTGACCACTTTTATTTTCCACCCATCCTTAGCTCCAGACAATTTTGACAGACCCTGCGTTTTCAAAAGAGCATACTTTTTATGAAATGCCATAACATTTTTCATTTGCTGCATCCCTGCCTCTCAAAAAACTCAGGTAGAACTTGTCTTAAACCTTGACACTCAGCTCTCTGGGCTCAACATGGTCCCTCTGCCTTCAGGCCTTCTCTGCCTCTCTGTTCCTGCTCCAGAATTTGGTAGCCCCTCACTTCCACAGATTCCTACCTGGACTTAAAGCCTTATTCTGTATGCAGTCCTATAAGAAATCTAGTGGAAATCCTCATTGTTCTGGGCCTGTGGTTTTATTAAAGATGTCAATGCCATTCCCCCTGCATTGCTTCATATCCTACCAGCACCCTATGCACCTTCCAGCTGCACATGGGACCAGATCTTTGATACATTCTGAGGTCCTTTTCTGCCCACACACATACCAAACATATCAATGTGCACCCACACCCCATGTTAAATATAATTTTTGCTTCAAGCAATGAAAAGCATGTTTATAATTTGCTTTTTGGAATCATTTGACTATAAGTAACTCATTCAATTTATGATTGGCTCATATTTCTCAGGAATAGTATAGTTGATAGTTCTTTAAAAATGAGAAAATTTAACCTACAATTGTTTTTAAAATGTGATAAAATATTTTCAAACAATAAATTTAACAATTAAAGAAGCATCCTATGTTTATAGATATTTTACTTAAATGTTTACAAATTTTCTATTTTTCTATTTATGTTCTAGAGACAATAATCAGTTTTTAGCCATCAAATCTCTAGGTGTATCCTGAAAAAAGAATGAGCAGTAGGCATTGTAGCTATGCTTTCTGTGTCTAAGATGGTTGAGCAGGAGGCCTGTCCATAGGCAAGACCTTCTAGGAAAAGCATCCTGTCCCCACAGGGTATGCATTCCTTGCCAGGAGCAGCCCCATCAGGTCAGCCCATTTATTCCTCATGCCTTCTGGAATTGCAATGGAAACAACCTTCTCTACATCATTATACATACGTGTGTGTGTGTGTGTGTGTGTGTGTGTGTGTGTAATCCAGGCAGAGACAAGTGCTGTACTACTGAACTATATCCCCAGCTCTCATTATACATATTTTGACAGAATACAACTAAGTTTGGGAAAATAGCCACTTGGTGCATTCTCAACACAGAGCTATTTCATTAGGAACCTCAAGCTACCTATAGAGAATGCTTCTCGTGGGAGTGGATTTGGTTTGAATTGCAGATGGGGAGAGGCATCCTGACAGAGGATGGAGCAGGGACAACCATGTAGAATCAGGGGCTGGGACACAGCTGGGCTGGGTCCAAAAGGCCTTGGAAGCCACACTGAACTTTTGAGATCTTAATCTCATAGGCCAGGGAGAAGAAGTGACATCCCAGGAACAGGCTCAGGTAGCTTACAGAGAATGCCATTGGTTTTCTTTTCCTCTTCTTTCTCTTCTCCATCTTTTCAGACATGAAGCATTCCTTTTAACATCATGATTTTTCTCAACATCATGATCTTTCTTAACAGCTATACAAACCCAGGTATCCAGTAGGCCCCAAGGGAGACTTGGTGTAAGCAGAACTGACAGAACAAACATCCAGACATTATTCTGAGTTTCGAGTGACCATTGGGGCTCCATGTGTCTCCTGTTTGGACTATTCAGTATTTTTCCCATCCTTTAATGTTAGGCATCTTCAGCCAAATGATAAGGTTGAACAGAGTGGAAATTACAGGGTGGGGATCACAGTGTGTTTTAGTACCAGCCATCACTTCCATGCATGTTGCAAAGATTCTTCTTTTTTAGAATTCTCTTTTGTGATATGGTTTTGCATTCTATTTACCATGCTTTTTTTCCCTCCTTTGTTTCACTTTATCTCCTTGCTTCTGTCTCCTAGATTAATCTTTTCCACCCCCTCCTCCTCCTCCTTCATGTGTGTTTGCTTTTTTAAAAAAATTAGGGATCAATGTTTAGAAATCAGATTTCTCATAAAACATTGCATTTCCAGCCTTGCATGAAAGTTGGCATATATGACCCCGGCCTGTGTTCTCTCATGGCAGCAGTCTCTGAGAACTGCCTCCTTTAGACAGACACTCCCCACCCAGCCCCCTCCATTCCCCATTGTGTCTGAACTCTGAGGAGGCATCAGTGGCCATTTGCTGGGAGCTGTTGCTTTCTTTTATCCCTGCTTACTCATTTATAGTACCTGCTCTGCCCAGTAAGCACTGCTATTTGTGACTGTCTTTTAGCTGGAGCATCCAGTTGATTTACATTTGACATATTAACCAATATATTTTAATATACATCTGCTAGAGTCTGCTAGAGTCTCTGGTATTGTTTGTTCTACAATTCCTGCATTTCCTTTTCTCTGCTTACTTGTCTATTGTGGATTGCTGGATTTGTTGTCTCACTCCATTTGTTTCTTCCAAACACTCTGAATGTCGTACTTTCTGTTATAGTCTTTTAGTGGCTAACCTGGTAATGACAGCATGCATCTTTAGCTTACTAAATCCCAAAGTGACCAATACTTTTACCTTCCTCTGAGCAACACCCTTCCCATTTATACCTCCAATCCTTTTGCTAGCTTTTGAGTATTTTAAGTCTATGTGTTCTTTTAGATCCCTTAAGGCATTGGTTCTCTTATTCTTTTATAGAGTCAATGCCTACAGTCCTTTACCTATGTTTTTACCGCTTCTTGTTTTCATGCTTTTTTCTAATATCTCAGAATCGTTTACCTTTCTATATCATAGAAAATACTCCATAAACTCCTCTTATATGTCTTACATCTCTGGTCAATTTCCTTTTACCCAAAGGGCATTTTTTAGAATTTCTTTTGATGAAGATCTGCCGATGGCAAATTTATGTGGTTTTGTTTGCACATGTCTCATTTGAGTGTTCTTTATCCTTTTTCTTCCCTTGTAGTATCTTAGAACTTATATATTCTATTTCTTATTCTCCCACCTACTCCCTCATCCCCCCATTAAAATATGCATGCTTAGCTTTTTAAAAATTAAGTTATTCAAAATCGCTATACCCTTATAAAATAGTACAAAGACTTTGTACTATGTTAATTGCCCTTCCATATTATTGCTGTAAATATTTTAGTTTCAAGTTTATAACTCCTCTCTCTGTTAATCTGATAAAGATTTTTCAGTACAGGTGTTTATAAATTTATTAACATGATTATTGTCTTCTTTCCTTGTCCTCATTTTTTCTCAATTTACTTTATACTGAAATACATTATTATTGTTTGGTATTTCTTTCAAGGAGGGTCTGCAAATTGGATATTCTCCTCTTTCTTGTATGAATATACTTTTATTTCACCCTCATTTTGGGGCAGTATTTTAGTTAGGTATAGAATATTAGTTTGACAGTTATGTTCTTACGTTCTTTTGAATATGTTATTCTGTTATCTTCTGGCCTCCATACTGTTGATGACAAATAAGCTGCCAATCTGATTATGAATATTAGGTTGGTAATTTATCATTTTATCTCTGGTGGGTTTTATGACTTTCTATTTGACTTTGATGTTCTGCAGTTTCTTAAGTGTGTGTGTGTGTGTGTTTTAGATCTTGCTTGGGATTTGTAATTTTTTTTAGCTCAAACACATGTATTGCTTTATTTCTGCTGAATTATTAGCTTTATCATTTCAATATTACCTTTCTCACAATTTCTTTCTCCTGCTTCCCAGAATTCCATTTATTTTTTTAAATTTTTTTCCACATTTTTATTGGTGCATTATAAGTATACATAATGGTGGGATTCATTGTTACATATTTCTACAGGCACAGATATATAACAGTATAATTTGGCTAATATCATTTCCCTTTCCATCTCCTGTTTCCTCCCCCTGGTCTTTTTCCTCTGCTCTACTGATATCTCTTCTATTATCATGAGATTCTTTCACACACCTTTTTTTTCCTTTTTCCTCTCTAGTTTCCACATGAGAGAAAACAGAACCATGGACTTTCAGAGTTTGGCTTATTTCACTTGACATAATGGTCTTAAATTCCATCCATTTTCCTGAAGATGACCGAATACAAGTTCATTGTGGCTGAATAAAACTCCATTTTGTATATATAACACATTTTCTTTACCTATTCATCTGTTAACAGATACCTAGGCTAGTTTCATAGTTTGGCTATTGTGAATTGTATTGCTATAAACAAGGGTATGCATGTATTTCTAGTATGCTGGCTTTAATTCTTTAGAATAAGTGCTGAGGAGTGGTATACTTCAGTCATACAATGGTTCCATTCCTAGTCTTTTGAGGAGCCTCCATACTGATTTCCACAGTGCTTGTACTAATTACAGTACCAACAACAGCTGGAAATAAAAATGCTGGAACTCCATTTAAATGTTTTATTTTCTTGATTTAATTTCCATATCTTATAACCTCTCTTTGATATTTTCTCTTTTTTCTTTCTTCCATCTTTCATAATAAGTCTTTTTTCAGCTGTGGGTTTGCTTTTTTTTTTTTCTTTTGTGGTGCTGGGGATTGAACCCAGGGCTTTGTGCATGCAAGGCAAGCACTCTACCAACTCAGCTATATCCCCAGCCCTAGGATTTGCTTTTTAAGAATTCTATTTAGTTCCCTTTTTATTTCAAATCTGTCCTTTATTTACAGAGGATGATTCTTTCATTATTTTTCCTTCTTTTGTTAAAAAAACTTTTAAACATAGTTTATAGAACCTATCAGGTTATTCTATTACCATTAGTTCTTGGGTGTGCTAATTCTGCTTGATGTATAGCTGGCTCGTCCTTCTGACTGGTTTGGTTCTTTGTCTGGTTTGATCAGCAAAGAGTTGTTTACTGTGGGGGAGGCTTATGGGTCCTACGTTATGAAAATATTTCTATCTAGCAATTTGAGTTTGGTTCTGCAGAAGTTTCCCTGATTCTGGGAACATTTTAATGGTTATTTTTGGTTCAGGATTAACTGGTTTATATTTATTGCAGAATTTAAGCAATGTGAATTGGGGTAATACACTTTTGATAGCACAGGCTTGGTGTTGTTTTTTATCTTTTTTTTTTTAGGTGTATTTTTTCATCCTGAGATGGTCATAATGCAGACTTACTTTCCTTCCCTGATCTACTTAGGGACAATGATAGTTTTTCTAGTCTTTTTTTTTCACATAGATAAAGGTTTTCAGGAATTTTTTTACTTGATACAATTATGTGATTCTACTTTCTTACTTTCCATGGGGTCCCAGACCATACCACCTGTCTTCAACTGTGCATTAAAATCCCAATCTAGGCCCCTAAACATCTATATCCAGATTCACCTGTGTTCACCTCTGGGCGACTGCAGCATTTACTTTTATGCCTACTGCTTTAGCTTGGCTTCTCCCTTCATGTCTGGCTTATATTCAAAAGAACAGTTATGTTGTGTAAGTCTATATGGTACAGTCTCAGCATGGTCACATTGGATTATATTTTATATATGTTTGAAATTGAAGCAGTATCTGGGAGAGTTCATTTCAACATTCACAACCTGTTTATTGGCTATCATGTTTCTGGCTTTGTTATAGATGTAGGGTACAAAAATAAGCAATAAGAAGTCTTTGTCCCTCTATGGTTCACATTCTCAAAGGAAAGACAAAACAGACAACAAATAGAAATTCTGTAAAATCGAATGGAGCTATAAAGAAAATCAAATCAAGATAAGTTAGGACAATGGGAGAGAGGAGGAACAGGTCAGATGAATGTGCTTTGTATAGGACAGCAAAGGACCTTTGATCAGAGGCTTATGTGATGTGATGAAGAGTCATGCTGGTATCTGGGATTTCCATTTGGGTAATCCGAGAAGCAGATGTCAAGACAGGATTATTTACGCAAGAGATCTATTATGGCAACTCCTATAAGTAAGACCAGAGGCCAGTGCAGAATGAAAATGTAGGTCCCCTTATTGCAAAATTAACACATTAACAATTTCAAGAAGGCTCCAGCAAAGCATTCCAGCAGAGTCATTTTGAGTACTCTGACTGTGAGGGAAAAGGGGAAGGGAGCTGGTGGCAGGCAGGGAAGCTCATCAGATTGTTAGGGAAGTCTGACCCCAGGTGAAGAAGCAAGGGGGTGACAGCTGAGTGGAAGCATCCTAGAGTGCTATGCCATTCTGAGAGAGTTTGGTGAGGCTGCTGGGGAGTCTTTGAGCTGAAGCCATTTGTCATGTGAGGTTTTCATCTCCCAGGAACAGGATGGCCTTGGTATCCCTGCCTTGCTCAGTAACTAATCAGGAGTAGCCTGTGGGCAGCACGGCTTTGGCACAAATGCAGAGAAGGATTGCAATGCAAGACAGTTGTAACTAACTCCTGGACAATTATTCTCCCTGTAAGCTGAATGTTTGTGAGACATTCTCATGGCAGCTGCACTGGGTGGAAGAGTTTCCCTATTTAGGGAGAGGGAACAGCAATTGCAAAGTCTCTTGTTATGGGTTGAATTATGTTTCTTATCCAAAATTCACATATTGAAGTTCTTACCTCCAGTACTTGTGAATATGACCTTATTGGAAATAGGATCCTTATGATATAATTCATTAAGGTGAGATCCTATTGGAGCAAGCCAGGTCCCTAACCCCAAATGACTGTTGTCTTCACAAAAAAGGAAAATTTGAGATACACATTCACACAAGAACATCAGGTGAAAACGAAGGTGGAGATTGGGGTGGTGAGTCTGCAAGCCAAGGAGGACTAGAGATGGCTGGAAAACCACCAGAAGCAAGGAAAGAGGGATTGGGCAGATCCTTCTCTGGCACTCTTCAGAGAGAGCATGGCAATGCAAAGCCAATACCTTGATTTCAGCTTTCTAGCTTCCATAACTGAGGCAATACATTTTTATGTTTTAAGCCACACAGTTTTAGATGCTGTGTTACGGTAATCCCAGCAAATCAATAGTCCTGAAGTTATAGCAGCCTTGGTGTGTTGTAGAAACATCCAGAGGGCCAGTGTGGATGGAGCAGTTAAGTGAAGGGAGAATTGTAGGGGAAGGATAAGCATCCAGGGACCGGGTCTGTACATGATGGCTTTGTGAACCAATATGGTGACGTTGGTTTTTATTCTTAGTGTGATGGGAAGCTTTAACAGGGTTAATGGCCTGTTATATATATATATAAATTTTTAAAATTTATTTTACAGTAGAATGCATTTTGACATAGTGTACATAAATGGAGCACAACTTCTCATTCCTCTGGCTGTACATGGTGCAGAGTCACTTCAGTAGTGTAATCATACATGTATATAGGGTGATGATGTCTGTCTTATTCTACTGACCTTCCCATCCCCACAACCCACCACTCCCCTCACTCTCCTCTACACAAAAGTTCTTTCATTCCTCTTTATCTCCCCACCCCACTATGGATTAGTATCCGCTTATCAGAGAAAACATTTGGCTTTTGGTTTTAAGGGATTGGCTTATTTCACTTAGCATGATATTCTCTAGTTCTATCCATTTACTTGCAAATGCCATAGTTTCATTCTTCTTTAAAGCTAAGTAATATTCCATTGTGTATATGTACCACATTTTCTTTATCCATTCATCTGTTGAAAGGCATCTAGGTTGGTTCCATAGTTTAGCTCTTGTGAATTGAGCTGCTATAAATATTGATGTGGCTGTGTCATTGTAGTATACTGCTTTTAAGTCCTTGGGGTATAAACCGAGGAGTAGGATAGCTGGGTCAAATGGTGGTTCCATTCCAAGGTGTCTCCATACTGCTTTCCATAGTAGTTGCACCAATTTGCAGTCCCACTGGCAATGTATGAGTGTGCCTTTTCCCCACATTCTCGACAACACTTGCTATTGCTTGTATTCTTGATAACTGCCATTGTGACTGGAGTGAGATGAAATCTTAGAGTAGTTTTGTTTTGCATTTCTCTAATTGCTAGAGATGATGAACATTTTTTCATATGTTTGTCTACCGATTGTATTTCTTCTTCTGTGAAGTGTCTGTTCAGTTCCTTTGCCCATTTATTGATTAGGTTGTTTGTTTTTCTGTCTTTATATATCCTGGAGATTAGTGCTCTATCTGAGGTGTGTGTGATAAAGATTTTTTCCCATTTTGTAGTCTCTCTCATCGTGTTATTGGTTGTTTCCTTTGCTGAGAAGCAGCATTTGAGTTTGTGATTCACTTATATTTTTAAAGTACTTCTCTGCTACTGTCTAGAAATAGATTGAAGAGGAGCAGAAGTAGAAGCAGGGTAACCAGTCTGATCCATGGCAACTGTAAAGAAAGAGAGAATGGTGGCTTGGGTTAGAATGTGGGATGGGGTTGCAATTTAAAGGTAAACTCTAATTCATGGAAGGATTGGATAAGCAGTGTGAAGAAAGACGAGTCAAGAAATATATATACATATACACACATATATATACATATATACACACACATATATACATACATATATATACTGATATATGTATATACACAGTGTAATAGAGCAACTAGACAACTAGAATCTTTTTATGAGATGGGAACACTGGGTAAGTAGCTTGTCTGGAGTTTACAGGAATGGAAATATAGGTATGTGCCCTATTTTAGAAGTCTCATGTTGTTTTGCAACTTTTTTTGCATATTCATGGACTTCTTTCCATTTCAATACAGATATTGACCTCAGAGTATTTTGAGGTCTACACAGTATTATTTGTATGATTGTATCATTCTGGAACTAGTTCCTTCTGAATGGACTTTTGGGTCATTTGTCTTTTCATGTGCATGATTGTAAACAATGATGCTTAAACAACCCATACTGTATTGTATTGATGAATGTAGAATCTTAAATGAAAAAGCAGCGGTGGATGTGGCTTCCTGGACTTTGCTTGGACCAGAAATAAAGCAAGTCCTTCCCGGAGGGATTTGGCTCAGCCCAGTGCCTGCAAGGGCTGTTGTTTTCCATGGCTTTGCCTGAGCAGACGTTTCCCCTGGCAAAAGTTCCTAAAGGCTTTGGAGATTTTTGAGGGCTTTTTTCCCCCTCATGTATATTTTATTGTTTTAAAAAGAGTAGTGGTATCCTTACTTGTCATGCCAAATATAGTGTGGGAAAAAGAAATAAAACCACCCAAAGAATAAAGCAAGAAAACAAATACAGCTCCCCCAAATGAGTGAAGAAAATCACACCCATCATGCTTTTGTGAAGCAACAGTTTCCATGCAAGTCGGTTTAGAAACTATGAGAAGCTTTTCTCTTTGATTTTTGATTCCTTCTATTTTTAACATTTTTTGGCAAGTCTACACATTGCGGTTACATAAGAAAATCAGAATTAAGATACTTGGTATTAAAAAAGCATCCCTTGCTTGACTCAGGAGGAGTTTCTCTGGCACTGCTGTGGGTGTTTGGATTCCCAACAAAATAACAAGCCTAAGTGTCCAGCCAACACAAGCCTTCTAGCCAGCCTCCCATGAGGTGCCTGGAGCAGCTTCCTGACCTGTGCTTCATCCTGGGGAAAGGAAGGTCTGCTCAGTGGCTGGATGAAGTGCCAGTGCCTTAGGCCTGACAGGGGGTAGTTCTGCTGTTCCTCCTTCCCTGGAGGGGTTAAGGTGGTTCACCATTTTCAATAATCAGTGGCAATTATTGAATGCCTACAGTGTGCCAGGCCTGATGCTGCTAACCCCTTCTCACTTACTGTCCTGTTTAAACACCACTGCAGTGCTGCAAGGTACAGTCCACTAAGAGTGCATTTTGCCACAGGGAAGGAGAAAAGGAGGAAACCTATGGGATGTACTTTAAGAAATTCTCTGTCTAGAAGGAGGGGCTCATACATGTCTGAATACATTCAAGACAGCATTTTAGTAATGATAACAATTTAAATTAGAGCCGGTTCCAGCACTTTGGGAGGCTGAGACAGGAGAATCCCAAGTTCAAAGCCAGCCTCAGCAATGGCAAGGCGCTAAGCAACTCAGTGAGACCCTGTCTCTACATAAAATACAAAATAGGGCTGGGGATATGGCTCAGTGGTTGAGTGCCCCTGAGTTCAATCCCTGGTACCAAAAAAAAAAAAAAAAAAAAGAATTAAACTTAATGTCTATAATTACATACTTCCCTTGGTCCAGTATTCATGTGCTTTATTTGGATAGTGTCATTTAACTCTCATGATAACACTATGAGATAGATCATCATTTTATATTCTCCATTTTACAGAGGAGGAAAATAAAATTTAGTGATGTGATATGATGAGCTCAAGAGCACAGCAGATGTGAAAATGGTAGACCTGGAAGTCAAACTCAGGCAGTTTGATCTCAGACTCATTTATACTTAACCACCAGGCTGTAAGATTTAGGGACCAATAGATGCAGAACACAGGGGAAGCCATCCTCTCCATGGGTGGTGTAGCTGGCAGAGGAAGGGCCACTTCTATCCCCAGGGTAGTTCAGGTTGGTCCTCTATCTCCCCAAGGACTTTTTCTGTCATTCTTATTGCAGGAAACTCAGCTCTTCAGATGACCACATTTCTATCATGCCCATTCTTTTGGGCAGATAACTTTGGGTCCAGTGACCTCTAAATATGCCAGAGCAGGTATAGCAGCAGACTCCCTGGCTCAGAGTTCTTCAATATTAGAGTGCATTTGAGCCAACACATTCAAGCGTGAGGGCTGGGACCCAAGAGCCTACATTTTAAACATGACCCCAGGTGCTCTTGATCTTCCTGCATTTCTGAGGGTCCTCAGAAGACCCAGTAGGAATTTCATAGTCAGTCAGTAGACAGATGGCTCAGGGTGAATAGGGGTTGTTTTTTTGTTTTGCTTTTTGTTTTGTTTTTTAAATTCAGCAACCACCATCTACCTGAGTCCTGAGCGCTCTGAGATTAAAAGGAGAAAAGTGAAAGAGAAAAAGAATAAATGGGAGGCAGTGCTAGGGAAAGAGTGTAGGAAGAGTCAAACACATAAATATTTGCTGAGAAGCAAAAGATCAAAATGAGTGCATTGGGAGTACGCAGAAACAAAGGCAGGTTAACGCAGAAACAAAGGCAGGTTAAGGAAGGGTCAGGAAAGAAGTGAAGGAGCGGGCTGAACCTCTGCACCCAAGGAGGACTCTATGTTTGAACGTGCTTTGATGGACCCACAGTGACTGACGGATGGGCATGCGGGCTCTGTCGCAGCTGGGAGTGAGGCAAGAGCATAGGGAATGTTTTGATACAATGGAAAGGTAACAGATTCAGAGCTCTGGAGCAAAGCAGAGACAACAGCTGCTTCCTAACGGTGTGGTCAGGAGAGGTCACTTGAAGGAGGCACAGTTGTCAGGGCCTGGAAGGCCAGAGGAGGATCATGGTAGGTGGCAGGCAGAGTAAAGGGCAAGGGCAGAGATTTTATCACTGACAAGCACAGTAGGCATTAGGGATCTGCTGAGTTGTCTGATGAAGTCAAACCTACAGGTTCTCCAAGGTGTATGAGTGACTCGGGAACAAGTAAACTCTCCTGACTTCAACTACAGAAGAGAGGAATTGGGTCTAATTTTATAAAATTAGTGACCTGCGTAAGACTTTGTTGGGGGTGGGGGGAATAGAGTTATGTTGTTTTTTTAAAAAAATACCAGGGGCTTAAAAAAATCTACCTACCTAAAGAGAAGTTGAGTTGGGGCAGTTTCCAAGGGCAGTGAAGCTTCTGCCTTGCTCCAGTATTCAGGAGAGCCATTGCTCAGCGGGAAGAACGTTGACATGGAGGTTGAGGATTCACTTTCCGCCCAGATCTTTCCTGTGGGCTTAAAAAATTCACTTCACTTTTCTTGGCATTAGGTATGTTTGGTTTGGTTTTTAACAAATTAAGAGGTTGAATTAAATTTAGTGATACTTCCAGAGTTCTTTCTGCTGTAAAATCTTACCAGCGATGATTCTGCTGTCAGATTTCCCCAGCAAACACATAGGGGTGTGTAGAAGGTCAGAGCATGAGAAGAACTGGTACATGGTATTGTGTAGGGTTGCAAACTGTGAGGGCACAAGGGGACTGGGGTGGATGCAGCAGCACAGACAGCTTAGGGAAGGGTAAAAAAGTCGTAAAAGTAGAGGTTTTTTTTTAAACTGTACAGTAAGTCTTATATTGCTTTATTTTTATTTATTTTTGTTGGTGCATTATAATTACACATAATGATGGAATTCAGTTATCTATGCACAAAATAGAATTTGCACTAAAGGAGATATGTTACCTTTTCTTTTTATATTAGAAAAGAATCCTTAAGCTGATTAATTTCTTCTCCATTATTTTTTCTTCAAAGTATATTTTTAAAATTTATTTTTAAACTAAGTACATAGGTAGAGGTCTTTGAAGCACCATGCAAAGGTCTACACAAAGGACCCATCCTGAGTTTTTAAACATTCTTTTAAGGTTGGGCGTGCTTCCAAAGGAGCTGACTTTTCACTGAATGCTGCAAAATGAAAATATGCCCGCTGTTTACACTGGCCTAGGAAATAGCATGTCCAGTAGCTGTGGCTGTTCTTTGAGTCAGGTAGCTATTATCTGAGAAGGTTATTTATGTAGATCATGTCTCATCACGATTATGAGGGCATAGTACTCTCAGCAGGAAGAAGCAGTGATTATCTGTGTTATATTTGATTAGCAGTCATTTAGATAAACATTTTAACCAGGGTTCTTGATCTCCTGTTCCTGTCGGTCCTGCACTAGGTCCTTATGCTGCAATGAAGTCTACTCACAGCCTGACGAAGGGACCAGCCATGTGGGCATAAGAACACAGCATCATGTGGGGTCATGGGGTCTGCATGTCAGAGGTGCATGCAAGATGCAGAAGGCACAGGACTGGGATGATTTGCTATTTCTTCCTTCTGCTTTCTTTCTCTACCTCCTCCCTCCTACCATGGGTTGGAATTGAATCAGGAAAAAGTTTGAGGAAATTGAGGCTGGGCAAGGGAGAAGTCTTCTTTGGTGGCCGGAAAGTTTTTAGATTCCCTGTAGAGCACACTTCTGATATCATGTGTCCTGGATGGTAGCCACATACAGGAACAAGGGACTGCCAGGCCAAAGCTCACTCTCAGATGAGAGGTGATCTGTTCTAAGTAGTCTCACTCTTTGTGCCAGCAGTTGGGCAGCACCTGGGACAAATGCACACTGTGACTGGAGTCTCTCCCAGGCCTTCCTAGTATGTAGCCACAGACCTTCTGCAGCAAGTGAGTTATGTCTTCAGTGGGGTTCTTTCAGAATCGCTGTCACAAATCTCTGCAACAACAATTTTAAAAAAGCCCCAAACAGCTAACTTTTCACTACTTTGCACTGGTAAGCCCGTCTGCACAAGCTAATACTGGGTCTCCAAGAGGCCCCCCCACCATAAACAAATATTATCACTCTTCTGTAAATAGCTTTAAGAAGTTGATTAAAACAACAATACCACAAAAATAGACATTGACTTTACTTCTTCTAGAAGCCAGATTGGAGGATATAGCCGTAGGTCTGTAGCAAAGGGGTCTGTTAACTCTAACTCCCAAATATACCATGCAGTACTGGAGAACTCAGGCCTCCTCCATTCATAAGGATAGGAAATGGGGGAAGTGGCAAAAAGCATAGTACCCTCAAGGAGTAGAAACTTCTCTAGACAAAGAAAGGGAAGGCTGAGCCAGCTGAGCATGCTCAAGTTATTCTTGAATTTATTGACTAAATGAATTAGTTTCTCCTCATCTCCTGGGACAACATTAGAAAAAGGACAAAGATAAGCCAGTACAGTGCTTAGGAAAATTCTTCCTCATAAAGATCAGGCATGGGGAAATGATGCTTCTCTCAAACAGATTCCCAGATATTGTACATTTTGAGGCTCACGTGCTTAGATCTTGTGGGGAAGAAGTCAAAGAAGAGACCTGATGATGGTTGGGAACCCCATTGTTCATGAAGCCTAAAACCCGATAATATGAGAAATAAGGATCAATAAACTTAATGCTTGATATTTGCCTGTCTTTACTTATATTACCTCACTTGGCCCCCAAACATACTGTTGGTCATAATGCCTCATTTAGCCACGTAGCCTCGGAGGGAATGAGCTGTTGCACAGACTGTACACTTAAGCCCACGTCCTTCTGGCTCTAAAGGTAGGATGTTTTCCAGTCTCCAGGGTGGACACAGGGTTTGCAGTTGCTCATTTGGCTTAGTTTTATTTCAAACTTTTTGTTTTACTGTAAACATGTTTTCAAGGGTAGAGCCAATAGCATCATTAATTACTTGTCTTAGTTTTTATCTCAGTTTTATCTTCTTCTTTTTTTTTTGTTACTAGGGATTGAATTTAGGGACACTTGACCACTCAGCCACATCCCCAGCCCTGTTTTGTATTTTATTTAGAGATAGGGTCTCACTGAGTTGCTTAATGTCTCCCTGTTGATGAGGCTGACTTTGGACTTCTGATCCTCCTGACTCAGCCTTCAGAGCTGCAGGGATTACAGGCATGTGCCACCATGCCTGTTTTTATCTAGACAGTGTGACAAGCTCTAAGGCAGATGCTCGTTACTGGTCTGTTCTCTCATGAGAGTTTCTAGGGATGCAGCCTTAATCCTCCAGCAGGTCTCTGTATTCCTGGTAACTTTGTAAAAAGTTTAAAAAGGTATTCCTGATATCAGAATACAGAGATTATAACAGGACTATAACCTAATGTGTATGCTAAAAGTAGAGCATTTTATAATTTAGCATGACCAGATTTGGTGCTTCATTCTGAAATGCATTTGAGGAATTAGTGGTAGAACATGAGGGATATAATTTGCCCTGGTATGTCCAAATTCATGAAATAAACCATATGCACTAGATTTTATGACATAAAAAAAATACTGGAATGCCCTCATGATATTAGTCTAAATGGATTACAAATGCTGAGGAATGCTGACTCACCATTGGATCACTAAGATTAATATCAGTTTTCTTTGGTACCAGTCACCGTGTCAACCACATAGCTGCTTTCCATTTACAAAGTGGTTTCACAGGCCTGATCTCTATTAATTTTCACAATAACCTTGACACATAAGCACCACTTGAAAGAAGACAAAATTGAGGACAGTAAAGGGTGTTTTGTCCAAAGATGTTGCCAGTTGAAGTCATTGTCAGGATCTGAATCCAAGTCTTCTGACTCCAGACCACAAAAGTTCAAGAAAGATGTCTTCTGACATAGGGCTGTGCCTGTGTCACTCCTTCTCCTTCTCTGACATCCTTAGATGTGCCCTAGAACTTCTCTGGTCCTATTTTTTTGAATCACACAGCTGTCTAAAGAGGCAGTGTAAAGAGGTTTGAGTCAGCAGGGCTACTAACTGCTTCTATGACATGGATCAAAGTTTTTTATCTTACTGTCAGTTGAAGTGTAAAATAGGGATAATAATACCTATGCATAACATTGTGAAGACTGAAATAAATAGCAAGTCTCCAATAAATGTCAGTTTTTACTGTTACTATTATATAATTGGGTTGAATTGAATTTTAAGCATTCTAAGATAGAATCTGAGTGGCTGTTTGGTTTTTCAAGAATCTGATTTTCTGTTAAAACTTTCACAATCATGGGATTCAAATGATGAAGATGGACTAGCAACAACATTTTTTTTGGGTACCTGCTATGTGCCAAACATTTTACATATAACCTCTTGAATTCTTACAACAACCCTGCAAAAGCTGTGCTTGTAGTCATTGGGCTTGATTGGCTCCAGGTTTTGCCTGTGATTGGTGACAATTTTAACTATCCTTGGTCCCCTAAAACTTAAAGTTGTACACTTTTGAAAATTAGAACTGTATTTTCCAATTTCCCGTCTGCCGGCCCATTTTGGCCTCTCCATGTCCCTGCAAGATCTCTTGCAGTGTCACACATAAGCTCTCCGAGAGCCAGCAATAAAAGATTTCCAGCCTCTGAGTCTCAAATTCACTTAGAATGGCTAAGGGTAAATAAATCTGTTGACAGTTATAGGAACCAACTTCTTTGAATTCAAACTTTTTTTTTTCCTTTAAAACTTTTCCAAGAATGATTGGTCATACTCTATTTCAAAGAAAAAAGAAAGAAAATGTTAATTGACAATGAGTTTTTTCCTGGTATTGGTTGATCTGCCTTAATTCTTTACTTCAGTTGTTATATTAGCTTTATCTGTAGTTTCCTACCCATCCACCTTTCTCCTACCTCACCTGACATAAATATTGTGTTTCTCAAATCATGTTGTTTTTTTTTTTAAACCACAAAAATGAATATTTTCTAGCTGGTCAAAGGATCTGGAAATAATATATAATAAATTTCTACTGACTTGAAGAAGTTTTTTACCTTTTCTCTTATTCTTTTTAAAATGTTAATAAAGTCATTAAAATGCCTATTATAAAGCTTAAATGGGTCAACTGAATTCTTATAATAATTTTGCCTTCACTATCTATTTTTAAAACTGTGGTAAGGTTAGATCAATCCTATCCAAGTTTGGGCCAAAGATTCTCCATTGTCCTTATTGCTGGCAACCCAAGCCAGTCTGTACTGGTATCTAGAAAGCCTTTATTTAAGAAAACATTATTCTCTTTATTTTAAGAAAAAAATTTTTTAAAGGTATGTCTTTCTTCTATGGACTGTGAGTATGCAGTGTGTTAAATCACACCAAGTAAATTTCTCTCTTTCCTTATCTTCTACCCTTTCTACTCTTACTACTGAAGGCCTTTATTATGGTTTGGATATGAGGCATCCCCCAAAAGCTCCTGGGATAACGTAGGAATATTCAGAAGTGAAGTGACTAGATCATGAGAGCTATAATCTAATCAGTCCATCCTAATTTAAATGGACTAACTGGATGGTAAATGTAGGGCAGATGGGTCATGGCTGGTGGGGGTAGGTCACTGGGAGCATGCCCTGAAAGGATTCATTTTCCCTGTGGTCCCTTACTCTTCATCACTCTCTGCCTCCTGGCCATCATGAGTGGAGCAGCTTCCCTCCATCATACCCTTCCATCGTGATCTTTTGCCTCAGCTTGGCCCAGAGCAATGGAAGTCAGCCCACCATGGACTGAACCTCTGAAATCATGAGCCACAATAACTTTATTCTCTTCTAACTTGTTCTAGTCAGGTATTTTGGCCACTGTGATGAAAATCTGACTATCACAAAAATTGATACCAAAAGTAGGATTATTGCTGTGACTAACCTGACCCTTTGGTTCAGCAACCTTCGGATCTGGTTTGTAGAAACAGTTTAGAAAAGTTTGGAGATGCAGGCTGGAAAGACCTTAGAATGTTGTTAGCGGCGCTTAGTGGGCAATTCTAGCTGGAGCTTAAAAGACTAGAATCTGATAGGAATGCTGACAGTGAAGATTGTGCTCATTGTGAGGTTTCAGAGGGGAATGAGGATTCTACTGTGAATTGGACTACAGGACATTTGTGTTCTTTTCTGGCAAAGGACTTGTATATATTTTGCCCATGTCTTGAGACTTTGGGTGAGGCCAAATTTGAAGGTGATGGACTAATTAATCTAGTGGAGGAAATTTCAAGGCAGACACCATTCAGGCAGTGTCGTGGGTATTTCTGGCAGCTTTTAGCTAGGTTTACTGGAATAATTTGGAGCAGAAAGCAGAGAAGGAGAATTTTAAAACTTGGCCAGAAAAAAGTGCCTGTAAAACTGGTGACAAGGAAGTTGTTATTGTTGAAGATATTACCACCACTAAAGAAAAGTCAAGGACTTTGCACAGAAACAATAGAAAAGATGGCTTGAGGTTCAAGGGTTTAAAAGTGAAAACTCCTTTAAGAGACCATGAGAGCACTCAGCTAGTAAAAGGGCTTAGGAAGTTGTTTCACCTTGTTCAGTCACCTAGGCACTCAGAGGCCACTGCAGCCATGATCTCAGGGGGCCTCACTACTGGGCCATCTGATTTCAGTCCTTGGTGCCATCCACTTGGTGCTGATTCTGCACAAATGCAGAATGTTGGAGTTAAGGAGTCATGGAGGCTTCCTTGGAGATTTCAGTGGAAGGCCTGAAAAACCAGATAAAGTGTAGCAAAATCAGAATCCCTGGGGGTGCCCCTCATGGGGGATGCATGATGGTGTGAATGTGAAGCCAAAACTGAAATGGAGACCCTAGGAATTAACAGATGCCAGTAACATGGACTGTCTGCTGAGAAAAGATGCTGGCTGTGGAGAAAGCCAGGCTGAGAGAAGCCATGAATGCTGGGCCAAAGAAGTAGGACTGCCCAAGTCTTTTGGAGAGCACATCTTACAGGCATGTGACCTAAATGCTATATGCAGAGTGGTAGGACCCATTTACCTGGCTGGGTTTTGATTTTATTTTTGGTTCCATCCCTTCCTTTTATGCCCCTAGTCCTCTCATTTGGAATGGAAATGTTTAGTCTGTATCATTACATATTGTAGCATGTAACTTGCTTTTGATCATTACCAAGGCTCACAGCCAAGAGTTTGCCTTGAGTCTCAGATGAGACTTTGGAGTTAGAGCTTTGGGAAATGCTGGAACTATTAAGACTATGAGACTCCTGGAGAGCAACTAAATGCATTTTGCATTGTGAGATAGACATGAACTTCTAGGGGCTAGGGGCAGAATGTTACAGTTTGGGTATGAGGTATTCCTCAAAAGCCCCTGGGTTAATAAAAGACTATCCAAAAGTGAAATGATTAGATTATGAGACTTGCAGCCTAATCAGCCCATCTTAGTTTAAATGAACTAACTGAGCGGTAACATAGGCTGGTGGGGCATGACTGGAAGAGGTGGGTCACTGTGAGCATGCCCTAGAAGGGTCCCTCTTCCCTGCAGCCCCTTCCCTTTTCTCTGCCTCCTGGCCACCAGGAGTGGAGCAGTTCACTCCACCACATCCTTCCACCATCATGTTCTTCTGCCTTGGGCCCAGAGCAATGGAGTCGACCTGCCATGGACTGAACCTCTGAAAATGAGCCAAAATAAACTTTTCCTCCTCTAAGTAGTTCTGGTTTGGCATTTTAGTCACAGCAATGAAGATCTGGGTAGCAGTCCTCCTCTGGTAATGTTTCTGAATCTAGGAAATGGTAAATTATTATGGGTCGTTGCCAAAACCACCCATGCCTTCACCCATTTCTGCTATTGCTGCTGTAGTAACATGTAAGTGGCATGCAGTATTTTCATTTTTTGGAATACTTACTCATACTTTTAATGCTAGAATGTTTGCATTAATGGCAAATAAAGAAGCACATGAAACAGTGAACATGCAACTCAATTGGGCATTGAAGAGCTAGAAGATAATGGGAGTCATGGTCAAGATTCAGACTTACGTAGGGTTGCACCTGTTCCTCTTAACTTCATCTGTGTTCAGAAATAACATGGGTATTTTGAAACTCTGAAATCGTGCATGCATGTCTTTGAAGATTAGAATGAGGCAGCACCATTTCCCCCAACTAATCCAACAAAGTGCAGTGATACAGCAGCTTCAAGTTGAGGAGATGGATTCGTTGGGGAAAAAGAAAGTAAAACTGCTTCTCAGACTGGAATCTTCTCCAATTTGGGGGTTGTTTTGTCAGCAAAGGTAGCACCTACTGAGATTAGGAATAAAACAGTGCATAAGGGTGGACAGAATGGCAGTGTTAGGCACATCCTTTAGAGGAGCATGGGGAAGTTAGATAGTGTTCGTTTTATCCACACACACAGAGCTCTAAAATAAAAAGCCATAAAGAGAAAAACAGAGGGGGAGGATGAGAAATCACAGTTGTCATTCTCCAGTTCTAAAGAACTATGGAATATGATGGACATAATAGCCCTAGCTTTATGTATGACTGACTGCATGTACGTTGTGATTCTACATCACATACAACTAGAGAAATGAAAAGTTGTGCTCCATCTGTGTACAGTGAATCAAATTGCATGCTGCTATCATGTATACCTAAGTAGAATAAATAAATGAATAAAACTTTTAAAAAAGAACTAGAATTTCAGATAGCACAGAGGAAAGGAACAGTCCCTGTGAAAAGGAAACGGATAGACGTCTTGTTCCTTAAGGAGATGGGCATGTAGGGCATGTAGCTGCAGAGCATCCCAGAAGCTGGGATATCCAGACTCAGAGAGTTGGCAGTGAGCTTCAGGTTGAAGTAGAATCCCCAGATAACTACACACAGGAGGTCCGATTTGGTTTCACTTTTGTGGTTTCACTTTAATGTAAAGCATTCTTCATTCACTGTCATTTATTTATTCATTCAGCAAATATGTGAAGTTGGTTCTGTGCCAGCGCTGTTCCAGCTCCTGGGGGTGCCGATAACAAAGATGACATTGTACCTTCTTCCTGCAGCGTGTTTCTGGGGCTCTTATTTATTCTTACAACTGGGGATTGAACTCAGGAGCTGTACCACTGAGCTATACCCTCAGCCCTTTTTATTTTGAAACAGTCTTGCTAAATTACCTAGGATTGACTTGAATTTGCGGTCCTCCTGCCTTAACCTCCCAAGTCCCTGAGATTACAAAGGCATGCACCACTGCACCTGGCTGGGCATTTCTCTTATGCCCTTCTTGTAGTGAATTGCTCTGCCAGCTGGTCCTGCCAGGAAAGATTTTCCTTCCCACAGATGAGATTTTGAACTTCTTTTCCTTCACCTAGTACCAACTTTGGTCCCTCTCCTTCCTGGTCCCTTTACCCTTCTGTTCCACCAAGAGGTGGTCACAGCTGGAGAAGATGGAACTCTCCAGAGTGAGTGGGAGTTGTTTCATTTCTTCCTTATCCTTGGCAAGGACTCTGATTTTTCAACTAATGAGGCAGAAGACATCAATAGGAAAAGAAAAATAAGAACTTTCCTTGCTAATGTTGCTTAGTTACCTCATCAACATTCCCTTGCAGCCTAGCTGAATTCTCTCAGCATATTTTGTAGGGCATTATGGTTTATTGCTAAAATTGATCTATTAGGCATAAAATATGGAGAACACGTGGAGCTTCTGTCAGTTCTATGTTGTTTATTTGGATTTCCGTTTTTCTCTTTCCTAAGATCTTACTCTTTATTGTCCTTTTCATTTCTAAGTAACAAGCTAAGGGAGTCAGGTCGGTATCCATGCTGGTGCATTGAGATTACAGCACAAAAAGCAAAACTACAGACTCACCTCAAATCTAGACCCAAAATTGTGAACTCTTCATAGACAGGGGCCAAATATTAATTAATGAACTCTGTGCCCTTAGTTCCTAACCCTGGCAAATAAAAGGTCTTTAGTAAATGTTTATCGTTTGAATGGGCAATTAGTTTTAAATATTTCTTGAGAATCAGCCCTTTAATAGGTACTACTCATAAGAGAATTTGCGTAGAGTTTGTACCCATGGGGCAAAACTTAGAACTTTTCCTTTTCTTTCTGGACACTGGACAAGGACAGAGAATAACCACTGTGTTTGTTAATTGTGCTACATTTCACTGAGCCCAAGAAACTTCCATACATGTGGCTGCAGTAGCAGCAGCTGCTCCCCATCTGGCATTATGAAAAGGTATTCACTGGGGACTTCTTAGGTGCTGGGTGCTATGCTATCCAAATCAATCCAGATCAAAAGATGCAGTCATCCTCACCATCTGCCAAGGCAGTTGTGTTCACAACAGTGAGTCTTTCTTCACTCCCTCCCCACCAATTATATGCACACTCAACTGAAGAGTTAAAGCAAACTGTCAGTCTATTTGTTTGTTCCAACTGAAAGTTTGTTTATTCCGTCCAGACATCCTTCCAACCCTGGGCTCCTCAAAGAATATTCTTTTGAAACTTTGTTAAAGTGCATATTTAGATCTAGTAGATCTGGAGTGCAGCCAGAGAGTGCATTTCTAACAAGATCCTTTAGTTAGATCAGGCCTTGATACTTAAAAGTGTCATCCATGGACCAGTAGATTTGGCATCATCTGGGAACTTGTTAGAAATGCAGACTATTAGCTGCCACCCAGACCAATTGAATCAGAACCTGTATTTTAACAGAAGTCCCACATTAACATGTGATAAATATTGCTCTAACCATTTAGTAGATGACAGAATCAATCACGGATAGGGTCCCAGTGCAGATAGGGGGTGGAAAGTAAGGCCAGGTGGGTTCGCTGTTCCCTTTTTCATTTCAAACTTTTTAAGGTCTCTGTGCCTGACACTTAGCACAAGGCATAAATGGATGCCTCTTTGTTCAGTCATTTGGTGGCATGATGAATCTTCTTACCCATCCTGACTGCTGTTGTCTTTAAGTATGGGGACCCACCTGACCAGCCATTCCCCTCAGAACTTCATTGTAGAGGAAAAGGTTTCACCAGAGGAGACAGCCTTATGACCAGCCACATCAGAATGATTCACAGGTTCAGTCCAGCACTAGGAGATTAGAGCTTCTAATTGCTCATCTACAGAATGGAGATGATGATACTGCCCACTCTGGCTTCCCTTATAGCCTTGTTGTGAGGAATTTGAAAACAAGAGCAGGAACTTTGAAAACAAGGTTCATGAGATGTTAAAACTGCTTTAGTGAGAAACCTTCATGTGTGTTTCAGTGAGAGAGATGTGAGTTCAAAATTTAGCCTTACCATTTTCTAACCTTGTGATTTCTAGTAATTATTCCATCTAGTTAAACCTCAAATTAAAAAAAAGATTATAATTTCAATCATACAATATGTGGGGAGGATCAGGAATGTTAGTGATGTATGTGGAATTTAATAAATGGTAGCCAAGAGCTGCAATTAAGAGACTCGGTTGAGAAATAAGCCTTCAAAGATGTCTTTTTCCCCAGGGGAGCCTATGAGACACAATGAGAGGGTGATTTTGAAGCTGGTTAAGTTGAAATTTGTTATTTAAGTATCTCTAGAAGAAAAAACTCTAAACTTCAAACAGGATTTTAACATTTCTTTATTTCTGTGTACCAACCACTGCAAGATTTTGAGGATTTGCTATGATTATTCTGTCTTATTTACATGCTCCCATCTGAGGTGACAGACAAATTTGATGCTGTCCACGAAAACCTGGCAAAGGTAATGCTGTCCACACAAGTGGACAATCCAGACCACAGGGAGACAGCAGAATCATATAGAGCCATGAAAGAAGATGCTCTGAGGACCGTGGGAATGGATGGTACCCTCATTATCAGAATAACAGAACAGCAATTCCTCTTTACTGGAGACATTGGAGAGGCAGCTGCTGGGTTGTTACTGCTTCACTCTCAGCAATTAAGCATTGGAGACATAGAGGGACTATTGTCCGGTGTTTTTTTTTTTTTTTTTTTAATCTTCGTCATTCTCTCTCTATCTTCCCAACCTCTAGCTCACCCTTTTATTTTGGAAATGCCCTTTTAAGACGCTCCATTTTCTCAGGCCTGTTTTCAAGCAGGCTAAGCTTTTGGGAAGTTATTCTTTTGAGAAGGATATTGCCCCTTGCTTTCCCTAGAGTTTGTAGCAGTTTTCCTGGAGTGTGATTTTACAGACTGCCTCAGGCAGAATGCCTTGTGACCTGCTTTTCCACATGGATCTCTTTGTTGAGGCAGGCACTCAATGACTTTGAGAAGGAGGAAAAAGAACCACCTCCCAGATGAGGCATTTCAGTGAAAACCTTCTTAGGAAGATGGTGGGGTGGGGAGAGAGGAAGTGAGCGGCAGAGCTGCAAGGAGCCTCTCAGCAGCCTGGCCAGCAATTCTGAGCAAAGAGCAGCATCTGAAGGAGGGAATGGAGATATCTCAGGAGTATCTTTTTGCCTTAATAACTTAAGATCAAATGCATCACCAAGGCATGTTTGAATATGGGACAACAGAATCCATTCCAGGTGGGAATAAAGCAATTCAGTGGAATTATGCTCCAAGTCCTTTTAAACAGATTCCATGATGGGCTTTTCAGAATCTGGCCTTGGTTTCTGTCTTACATTGTTAAGACCGTGACCTACCGGTGGGAGCCCTCACCTCTAACACTTTATACTAGCAGTCTTTGGGGGAATGTGTGAATAAAAGGTAAGAGGGATAAAGCTCTGGGTAAGGGAGATTCATGAGCCAGCAGGTTGAAGGCAGGTTGAAAGGTATCACATTTTATAAAGTCAGGTCATGTGGAAAGAGCATTTCCTTAGGGGTCAATGAACAGGATTTCAATCCCAACTGTGCCCTCTACTAGTTATAGGACCTTGTTAGGCAAGTAATTTTATCTCTTAGACATCCAGGAAGAACAATACCTTCTCTAAATCTACTGTATCTACTTTAAACCAATAAACTTCACTTAATTTTTGTGAGGGATCAAATGAGACAATTGGAGAAGAGAACCTTGAAGACTTCAAAGTTGTTCCATCCAATATTGTAGCCAGTAGCCACATGTGCCTGTTTATATTTAAATTAATTAAGATGCAATAAAAGGTAACACAACCACATTTCAACTACTCATTGGACACATGTGCCTAGTGGCTATACCATATTGCACAAATATATATATAAAACATTTGCACACTATCACAGAAAGTTCTATTGGACAACTCTGGCAAAGTGCTAGCTAGGCTGTGATATTAAGAACAGGATCAAGTGGCATATTGTAGGAGTGACAAATGCTGTCATAGTTAGGAATCCTTGGAGAGCAACAAAATTCACTCAAGTTAGCTGAACTAAAATAAGGGATTTATCTGACTAATGTAGAAAAAACAAATGGATCCCAAAGGCAGGAAGCACAGCTAACCTTCAAGAGGATCTGGAACCACTTCCTAGAAGATTATCTGAGACTAAAGAAACCACTTTCCCTTTCTCAGTTGTCTGTCTCCTTTTTCTTTTGTCTTCTCCCTAAGTCCTCTTGAGCTATTAATATCTGTTTCTCTGAATGTCAGTGACTACTATTGCCCCTACCTCCTCGCCTTCCTCCTTCCTTCTCTTCTTTGCCTTCTTCCTCTTTGGTTTTACAATTCATCTTTCTTAACTTCACTACACATGGTCCATATAGGGCTCAACCAGACTTAGTTTCTATTACCTTTTCATGAATCATATCCAACAAAAGCTGGAATTTGGAATTTGTAATTGGATTCCAAATTCCCGAGAGAGAAATTCTGATTAGCCTGCTAGGTGTGATAGCTGCTCCTGCTCTCATCAGCTTTTTCTGGAAAAAGCCAGGTAATGATATGCTTACTTGGGAGGGGCAATGGAGGAAGCTCTAAAAAGGAGAATATGAGGGTCATTGACCAACACCCTTGTCCTTGCCACCCTGGAGAGACCCATTGAGCTGTGATCACCCAGAGAAGAGCCAACAGAGATTTGACAAAGGTGGCAATAGAGGAAAGTGATGCCTTTTCTCCTATAGTCATTTGTATGGTTCACTGCACCAGTGCAGATTCACAGAACAATGGTTTAACTTCCTGTCTTTATACCTGAATGGTAGCCCCACAGCCAGGAAATGGTGTCTAAGCCTCTGTTCATTTGTTCGTTCTTCTCTCTCTCCCTCTCTCTCCTTCCCTCCTTCCCTCCCTCTTTCCCTTCCTTCCTTCCTTCCTTCCTACCAGGGATAGAACCCAGAGACACTTAATTACTGAACTACATCCCCAGCCCTTTTTATTTTTCATTTTGAGACAGGGTTTCACTAAGTTGCTTAGAGCCTTGTTAAGTTAGTGAGGCTGACTTTGAACTTGTGATCCTCCTGCCTCAGCCTCCTGAGTCGCTGGGATTACAGTCATGCATCATCATGCCCTGCTCTGTCATTTCTCAAATGCAAACAGACCACTCACAAATTCCCTTTTCTCTTCTGCCTTTAGGAAGGAACATGAGGTTCCCTTGGATATCATTCAATACGAAGATGGAAGGGGCCATCTAAGGGAGATTACAAGTTGCAGGCTGCAAGGCTGGGGCCAGAGGGCTGGCAGTGGAAAACCCTGTTGGGCTGTGACCTCTCACTGAAAAGTTCCAAGTGCCTTTTTGCTTCCTGTAAAAGAAAGGAAGAGAGGGAGAAGACCATGTCTATAGCCCTAAAGCAGGTGTTCAACAAGGACAAGACCTTTCGGCCCAAGAGGAAATTTGAACCTGGCACACAGAGGTTTGAGCTGCACAAGCGGGCTCAGGCATCCCTCAACTCAGGCGTGGACCTGAAGGCGGCTGTGCAGCTACCTAGCGGAGAAGACCAGAATGACTGGGTGGCGGTGCACGTGGTGGACTTCTTCAATCGTATCAACCTCATCTATGGCACCATCTGTGAATTCTGTACCGAGCAGACCTGCCCTGTAATGTCAGGGGGCCCCAAATATGAGTATCGGTGGCAGGATGACCTCAAGTATAAGAAACCAACTGCATTGCCAGCTCCCCAGTACATGAACCTTCTTATGGATTGGATTGAGGTCCAGATCAATAATGAAGATATATTTCCAACATGTGTGGGTAAGTCCATGACCAGTTTCTCAGGCTTTATTTATTTATTGTTTTTGACACCCATCCCCACCTAAGCTCAGTGTGCAGAAGGTGATTCTCCCCATCTACCTGTGAATGCTGGACAGCACTTGTGGCTGTGTTTCCCAAAATTCTTTTTTCTCTCTCTCTCTCTCTCTCTTTTCTTTTTCTATTTTTCTTTTTGAGGATTGAACCTAGGGGCACTGAGTCATATCCCCATCCCTTTTTAGTTTTTGTTTTGAGATAGGGTCTCACTAAGTTGCATGGGGCCTCACTAAATTGCTGAGGCTGGCCTTGAGTTTGCTACCCTCCTGCCTCAGCCTCTCAAGTCGCTGGGATTACAGGCGTGCACCCTGATGCCCGGCTTCCCAAATTCTACAATCATATACCTATAATTTCTTTCTCCATACCTAAGAACCTTATTGAAATTTTTAAAAATCATTTATGAAGAACTTACAATAATTTTGTGGCCCCCAGTGGTACTTGCGTCACATGCCAGAGAACACTGATCCAATGTTAGATTTTATCTTGTTGGCTTTCTTAGGACTAGACTCCAAACCTACCCGATTATCTTGGTAAGATTTTTATTTTTTGACTAATTGACTAGTTAAGGTTATATTGATTCTGGTGGATTACTGGCAGTATTTATCTTTTAGCATTAATAAACCCCAGTATGGGAATCCATGGATTTGTTTGGTGAGCAAACAAATAGGAGTCTGCGTTTTGGGGAAATGAAGATCCTGGCATTCTGCTCCCTCTCCAAATCATAGGTTATTAATTCCAAGCTGCAATGTTAACACCAACTTTTGCATAGCTACCGGACCCACCAGAACTCTTGAAATGCAAATGCTTTTGTTTGTTTGTTTTGTGCTATAAGCCATAAAACTTAAGGGGAAGGACCAAACCTTTTCTGCCTCTTGTATTTCTTCTGCTTTAGAGCACTGGGGGGCTAAATTTAGAATTTAGTGCTTTATTCCTGGGGCTCAACAGGAATGGGCGACACTCTACTTCCATTATTGTATCTGCAGTGCCTAGTACAGTGTCCCGAAGCTTGTGGGGGCACTCAGAAAATATTTCTGGAATGATTGAATAAATATTGTGCTATTAGAAAGCATTCTTAAAAAGCTCTGAGATGACTGAGGTATTTTTAAAAAAGTATTTGAAGCACACTATTGAAATCACTTTTAGATGGGGGTGTCCCCCTGAGGCATGTGGAAAGTTGAGAAGGGGCATATGGAAGTAATCAAGTTTATACCAAAAAATGTATATAAATCGATTGGTGTAGTATGGTACATCTTGAAATATTCAGCACACAAACTGATTTGTCAGAATCCTGTTGTTGCCGAGGTTTGTCCAGTTCCTGTTTATCTGTTGTCCCTTGTAAACAGGAAGGAGGTGGACTATATGATAGTTTGCATTGAGGCCAGAAGGTAGGTTAAAAAAACTCTGGGCACCTGGGAGGGATGGGAATTCCTTAGCCTCTTGTTTTTTTGTACTTTCATTGACTGCCAGAGGCTACTTATGGTGTTGGGAGGTATTTTTTCTCTTCTAGAAACCTTACAAACAATGGGCAAAGCTCTGAGCAGAACATATGATAGCAATAAAGATAGATGTGCACAAAAATATCCCCTCTTTGTCCTTCCCCTGTGCCTGCTCCTGGATACTTTGAACTCTGGGCACTCCTTCTCCCTAGAGCCGTGGTTACCACATAGAATTGCTGAATAGGAATCCCGGTGCAGAACCACGTGTGTTACTTGAGAACAAGGCAGCTTCTGGCTGTCTGCTTGGAAAACAGGGCATCATAGGTGGTTTTAGACTTCGGAGGAAATGGGCGGATGCCTCCATGTCCCCCAGAGTCATTGACTTTGCTTTATTTTTCTAGACATTTCCTTATTCAACATGCTCAGGGAACAAGGTCTATTTCAGTTCTACCCAGTCCATGCTCCATAGCACACCGGTATTCCGAGAGATCTTACTATGATTCCTCACCCCACCCCCATGGAAAAATACATCGGGGAAATACTGAGTGAAATTCATTTCTTTACCACAAGACTTTTAATATGCCAATGTGCATTATGAATTTCTAAGAAGAGAATACTTTAGTATGTGGTGTTTCCTAATTTGACCCAGTATCTTTATTTTAAAAAACAGAAGACCATCATCATCTTTTGGGAAATGTTAAGCTATATAAGTTAGACTTGTAAAACTTTTATTTTACAGAATTACTTGGGCCTTCTGTTCAAAATGCAAACGCTTGATCCTCCCCCTTAACAACTAAGTTAGAATCTCTTAGGTGAGACCTAAAAACCTGTACTTTAAAAAAACAAAAAACAAAACTATGGTCACTATGTTGTACAATTGATCTCAGGAACTTATTCTTCTTAGCTAACTGAAATTTTGTATTCTTTGACCAATGTCTCTCCAGCTACCCCCTCCCCACCCCCTGGTAACTCCTATTCTACTCCTATTCTTATAAATTCAATTTCTTTGGATTTCATATATAAGTGAGATCAGATGGTATTTGTCTTTCTGTGCCTGACTTTTTTCACTTAACATAACCTCTAGGTTCATCCATAAATAACAAGATTTTCTTCCGTTCAAAGGCTGAATAGTATTCTGTTGTGTATATATGCTATATTTTTTATCCATTTATCCACTGAATGTATACAACTTTAGGCATATGCCATGTTGTATATATATATATACCACACTACTCATTATCCATTCATATACCTATTGGCCATTTGCAAATCTTGTTTTGAGAAAAGTCTATTCAGATCCTTTGTGTATTTTTTTTTTTTTTGTCCTGCGGATTGAACCCCATGTACTTAACCACTTAGCCACATCCCCAGCCCTTTTTTGAGACAGGGTCTCTGCTAAGTTGCTTAGGGTCTCCCTAAGTTGATGAGGTTGGCTTTGGACTTGTGATCCTCCTGCTTCACCTTCTTGAGTTGCTGGGACTACAGGTTCCTTTGTGTATTTTTAATTGAGTTATTTCTGATGAGCTGTTTGAGTTCCATATGAACCTTCAGTTTTTATAAGCACACACCACTCTTCTGTTAATTGTAACCACCCAGAATATTTGTCCTTCCCCTGGAAGCATTCAGTTTCCTATCCTGTTTTTGTTTTTTCCCATGTTCTCTCCTCTGTAACCATCTACTTCTCCGTCTGCGGAATCCTTGTGCATCCTTGGAAGCCCAGCTAAGAGCTATGTCCTCCATAAAGGCTTTCACCCATTAGAATGTGAACTCCTTAAAATTACAGGAAATGTCCTATGCATTTGAATATCTCAGCACGAAGTCCAGTCCTGTTACCTTATAAATTATTATGGATGGACAGGTGGATGCAAAACTAATCTTATAAAGTCCCAATATGTACATGGCACTGATGGACAAAGCAAGTGTAACAAATGTCCCTGAATCCCTTTGTCACCACTTCTGGGTACTTCCTGCACCTGGCTTCTACAGTGTTTCACTTTCTGTTTAGCTTTTCCAAGGTTCAATGTTAGGGGTCGGGTAAAAATGACCAGCACCCCCCATCACTATGAGGCTCTTCATCAGCATCCCGTGTACCTCTATGATTTGCTCTCGGATGCTGTAGGTGCCTTTTAGAAGAACCTATTTTTAGGAGCCACTTCCTCTTCTACACTCCATTTTAGCCTCTTCTTCCTCCCCCTGATTCTAGCCTACTTTTCTTCCTTTTGATCTTGGTGCTGTCATGAGTCATTATCATGGAAACCATCAAGATGTCTATCAGGATAACGTTAAAAAAGAATTCTAGGCAAACATCAGACCTCTGGGAGGACAAGAAAGAACTTCTGCTTAGAATTGCAGCTTTCAGTCCTGGGCATCTTTCTGTGTTCCTTCTTGGGGACTGGAAGGCGTCAAACTTTACCTCCTCCCACTGCAATCCAAGGAAATGGAACTGGAAAATACCAACAGCTGTGAAAGCTTCACCCTTAGTTAGGAATTAAAGGATATAAACGGCTGTTGGTCTCTGCCATTGAAACACTGAGAAAATAAAGGCTTTCATCTGTTGCTAGATTCAAGTTTAACAAGGAGACCCATGCCGTTCCAGGAGTCCAGCTTTCTCAGATGGGAGAATACCAAACAGATGTGGCTCCCTTGTAAAGGACAGTCTCCTCCACTTTCCCTTGAACCCCTCCAGCTTCCTTTGTGAATGTCCAACCCAACAGATGTCCCTGTGAAATCCTTAAAACGCAACAACTTCAGAAGCAAGGGCTATCTCCTCACAATTCTCTCTCTAACCACCTTTACAGATAACAGCCAAGACAGAAAAATAGAAAATGATAGACATAAAAAAAATTCTGTTGCTGTCTAATTAGAATAAGTTCTGTGTTTTTGCCTCTGGCTTCCCTGTTTTTCTGTTATATAATAAGATTTAATATTTTAGATCTGAAACTCAGGGAAAAAAATTGAGTAGAAAACTTAGAACTCCTCTGACTCATATGTTTTTTAAAAGTCTTTGAAAAGGAGGAATAAGAACACATAAAACACAATTACATGAGCTCACCCACCTCTGTGGTTTTTTTTTTTTTTTTTTTTTTTTAAATAAAATGGGAGCCAGGACAGGAAAGATCAGGGAAAAGATGAGGGAAAGTGAATTCACCTCTATGGAGCCTCCTGAACGTCAGGCAGTACCTGCTACTCTCAGTCTTTCTTAATTCCTACAATTGCTCAATGCAGTAAAAATGAAGTTAACATTCTATTTTACCAGTGAGGAGGCTGACAGTTAAACAAGATAAAGGGCTTTCTTACTCTTGCACTGCTACTATAGAATTTAGAAGTCAGAGTTTGAGTTTGGCCAAAAAATCTGTGCTGTCATCATACACCGCTGTGGTTCATAGCATGTATCATTATTTCACAGATCTTCCTTCAATGGTTGGAGGCTTTTCAATGAATGGTTTTAGCTGGATGTGTAGGATGGAGAAATTTTCATCTTTTTCTTTTCTAGAACTTTCAAATACATGGTTATTGTTTTGGTTTTTGCTCCTCTAAAAAAAATCACCACTGAAATACCTAGGGAGTGTGTCCAGGTACTCTAACTCTTCCCACGCTCCCTTCTGAGATTGAGCAGAGGATGCTTTAGCTTCATAAAAACCCTTTGCTGGCCCACCACTCCCTGCTACTGCTATTCATTCATTCACTCATCTATTCAATGAGTGTTTGCTGTGCTGGACCAGGTCTTGTTTAAGTTATCAACAGAGTAAAGCATCCAGAGTCCCTGTCTTTGAGCAGTGTGTATAATGTCCAGATGGCTAGTTGCTAAAATCACTCTGCACATTTTTCTAACATGAGTAGTTTATCCAGTAGTCAAATGCACTGTGGAAATGGCTGTGTCCCTGTGTCAGTCTCTCTCATGAGACCACATCTGATTTCATCCTCCCTCAAAATATTGTGGCAAGGAATGTGAGAATGTAAAAATGCCCCTAGGGATGGGTTTCTCAGACTTGGGATGGTGAAAGGTTCAGTTTATAATTAGGCTGTATGTTTTAATTTTTTATTTTCTTCTGTGTGTCTCCCTTATATTTTTAAGTTTAGATATAAATCCATATAACACTGGCAAGATAAAATGTGAATCAACAAAATGTATTTACAGTATGGTAGAAGTAGCATTGTAGACTGTACACAGATTTGGGTTTAATCAACTAGCTCTGCCCTTTATGAGCTGCTATATGATGTTACCTCTAAGTTTCCATTTTTCTGTTTGTAAACTAAGGATTATAATGAGGCAATATGAGTCTAAACACACAACCCAGAGCTTGAGACATGAGTTACTAAAAATAAATGTTTATTAGTTCTCTCTCTCCTCCTCTAGGCATTTCTATATAACTATCAACCAAAATGCATGGAGATGACTAGACAATTTCTGCATAGTATCTGCAGAATAATAAACTATTTTAAGACTCAATAAGATTTTTAAAAAGTATCAGTCTTCCTTGCTAAATCACTCTATGATGGGAATCACAAATTCTTCAGGTTGTCATCTTTCATAGGCTTTAAAAAATTCCACTGTTTCTTTTGGGGCTAGACCAACTCCTTGCTTCAGGATGAGCACTTAAATCTTTAGAGAGACACCACCAGGAAGGGTTTTCAAAAGACAAAGTGCTAAATCTGCTCACGTTCAATATCAAATGAGGTAACCACAGCAGAGAGTAAGTGCAGGTTAGCTAGAGAAGTCAGGGAGCACCCACTGGTCCCATCTAGGGCAATCTGCTTATTAAAACCAATGTTCGGCAAGGTTACCTGGATTGTATCTCTCAAAAATGGAGTAAGTATCCTCAGACCATTACTGCCAGGAGAGGAGCCCCCTCTTCCCTGCTCCCCCCGCAATAGTCTTATGAACTGGTAAGTTTTTCCAAGGCTCTGGAAATATGATTTGCTTTGGAACCAGATTCCAAAAATTGTTTGGTTCCTAGGAATTTACTAGTTGGGAGGGCATAAAAGGAAATTTGCCACTTTCTGAATTCATACTACCTTAACATTTTATGTATGGTACATCATTTAATCTGTAAAACAACTTCATAAGGCAGATAGTATGATTTCCATTTCACACACCAGAAAAGTGAGGCTCAAAAATATTCAGTAACTTGCCCAGGATCACACAGGCAGCACAGAGAACACAGCTGGGCTCCAAAGCCTTGCTCTTAACTACACCAGCCTCTTAAGTCTGTGGTGTTCTTACCCCAGAATCAACATTGCCCTGGGATTGTCCTTGCCTATGGCCTCAGTTGTTGAATCCTCTCTAAAGAACATCCTAAGAGAAAACCAGCAGTCACCGGAGGGCCTTGAAACAGGCTCCTATATTTGATGCAAATTATTCTGGGTGGGAAGTCTAAGACTCTGCCTTTCAAGAACTTGCCTCTTCTAGAATCTGATACTACTCAAGTTTGTCCAGTTGCTTGTCTGTGGAAAATATGAAGAGACAGCTGAATCTACTCCCCTCCCTCAAGCCTCCACCGCCACTAATGGAGAATTGATGGTCTATTGTGGAGGGTCACAACTCTCCACCCTTACATTGCGACCCAATAATTCAGTGACTTGGTGGCTAAGTTAATGAGGACAGTGTTAAGTAATGATCCCTGCTCAACAAATCCCAAGAGGTACCTCTGAAAAGGGCCTCTAGTGTGTTAAGCAGCAGAGAGGAAGGACAGTGGAGACGGGGGCCTGAAGACTTCCCTGTAAGTTAAGGCTAATTACCTGCTGTCCTGACTTGCTCTGGGTTCTCCATTACCTGTGCTATGTAATTTTAATGGGCTGTATCTCAGGTGACAAGTTGCTACATCTCAGCACCAGCTGGAAAGGGAAATTGGGACATGTGATATTCAGTGGAGACCAGAGATTAAAAACAAAGGCTATAATTGAGTAGGGAAGGGGGCATCTGCTGCTCCATTGGTGGTTGGTCAGTTGTAGCCGTGGTATCAATGAAGTCTACACCTGCCTCCTTTGGGAGGCAGCCAGCTCAGCACCAACTGTGAAGGGACATAGCAGCAAGGCCCTGACCCCAGAGGCCTTCTCTCTGCTCCCCATCAGTGCCCTGCCTTCCCTCTGGATTGACAGAGTATGTTTGTAGGCCTAGAGAGGCCTTACCTGTAGAGGCCTCTGCAAACAGAACCATTCTTTAAAACCTCATGCTAATTTCAAATTCTAGTTGATAATTCTATTCATATTTCCCCTCACATAATCAGGTTTTTCCCTTCAGTCTTCTAGTGAAAGGGATGCTCTGGGAAGACAAGATAGTTTGGGAAGGGAGGAGGGAGTAGATCTATTAGTCCCTGTAGGACCTGAGTGTGATCCTACTTATTAACTTTTTTTTTTTTTTTTTTGTACCGGGGATTGAACTCAGGGGTACTTGACCACTGAGACACATCCACAGCCTTATTTTGTGTGTGTGTGTGTGAGTGTGTGTGTGTTTTATTTAGAGACAGGGTCTCACTGAGTTGCTTAGTGCCTCACCATTGCTGAGGCTGGCTTTGAACTCACAATCCTCCAGTCTCAGCCTCCCAAAGTGCTGGGATTATAGGAGTGTGCCACCGCGCCCAGCAGTTATCAACTTTTATTGGTAAATGTTCAGTATCTCTGAGCCTGTTTCCTCATCTGCAAAAAAAGTTTCCTCATCTGCATTGGAAAGTACCTACTTGGTGGGACTGTTGAGCATATTAAATAGCATAGTATGCATAAAACTGCTGGCACAATGTTGGGACATAGAGTGGCTAAGGTTGTCATGTTAGTTCCCTCCATACCACACAGTTTCAGTGTGACCAACTAGAGTCATCAGATGAACTGAGCTGAGAAAGGCAGGAACCTTGGGTTGAAAATTCCTAATTAGATCAAGCCTTTGCTCGTGCAGTTGATCATCCGTGTTCCCTTCTTCTTCTGCTCTATCTTGTGGAACCAGCAGAAGGATCGGTAAACATTCCAGGGCTGAGACTGACTTTGCTTGTTATTGACAGCTAGAAACAGGAAGAGGTGAAGAATCGAACTGGAGAGGACATCTCACACGTATGGCATATATGGACTGCACGAAGCCACTTTCACTTCTTACTTCTGCTGTAGGCAGCAGCACCCAGCTTGACACTGTAGAAGGTAGTGCGTGGTGAAGTGGTTGCTACTGTGCAAAGATAAATTGATTGATGGCACTGCATAGTGTATATTAAAGAACAGATAACAGATGTATTCCTGAAAGTTGTGAGGTAGTTGCCTTTTTGTATCACTTGGCCAGTATTTTTATTCCTCAGAAAAAGTTTAATATTGAAAGAAGGCTTGGTAAAGAATCCTTTTATTATGTGAACACATCTTGTAGTGATATATCTAATTGATCCTTAGTTCATGTCTTTGGAAATTAAAATGTCTGTCTTCTCAGGAGACAAACTGGATGTCTTAGCTCTTTCTAAGGAAAAAAAATGTTCTTCAAAGAAACCATAGGCTTTTAGTGTTTCCCATTATGATTCCCAAGTCACCAGCACTGGAGAGGAGTGCTGATTTAAGGGAGAAATTCCAGGCAATAGTTGGAGGTTAGTTTTATTGCCCATTTCCTGTGTCAAATCCCTGGCAACCGGCAGGCAATGGCAGGTTCCCACCTGGCTTCTGGTCTAGCTGAAGTGATGGAGCCCTGACACCTAATGGGACAGCACAAATTGGCCTCAGCACTTGGGGAACACTAACACTTCCCTCAACATCACTGTGATTGCCTGGCCTAGCTAGGGAACCTACCACAGCCACCAGGAGCAGAGGGAAGAGTGTTGTTGAATATTGGAGATTTACTGTTATGGCCATCAGATATTTGGCCATCCCATAGTGGGGAAAAAGAGCTTACCACTAACAGCATCTATCTTTCCATGTCTCTGAAGAGAAATGTGATCAAATATGTCAAAAATTGGTACCAAGTTCCAGGACACATCTGAGGGTAGTAGCTGTCATAGCATCTGAAACGTTTACCCACTTGATTTCTGTTTTCCAGAATTAGTGTAAAGGTTAAGGGCTCATGTTCAGTTCTGCTTTAGATCTTCTCCTTTCCCTGTGTGCTATGTAAACTTGGTGATCCCTGCACCTCTCTGAGACAGTCTCCTTATCTGAAAAGTGGGTAAGAATAATAAAATCTTCTGTGTAAGGTAACAAGAATGAAGTCACATCATGCAAGTCAACCACTTGGCCTTTTCCTGTTAAGTGCTGAATAAATTTTAGTTTAATTTCCTTTTCACAGTGACATAAAAAGGGAAGACCTCTGATTTATTATAGTTTATACTGCCTGATTTTATAGAATTTTACCTAAAATATTCTGTACACATTTATCTCCTAATTGAAGTAAAAATTGAGAAAAGCCATAGATTATGTCAGTTACTATAATCATAGAAAGAATTTTTTCCACATCCATTAGGATATCAATTAATCAAAACTTGAATATCAGCTGAAAATCATTGATTCCATTTTTTGTGTAAGGCAGTAATTTCAAAGTTCAAAAAATATAGTAATATTTTAACTAATGTTAATTACCTATTTGGGGGCAAAATATATATATATTTTGTATATATATAAATATATAAAAATATATATAAATATATATAAAATATATATATATAAATATATATAAAATGTATATATAAAAAATATATACACATATATTTTCCTAATCCACACAGCAACCCTGATTGACTATTATTGTTGTTATTTCTATTTTCAAATGAGGAACCAGTAAGTTTCTTACCCTAAAGTCACCTTTATAGTAGGTAGTTGATCCAGGCTTAGCATCCAGACTTGCCTAACTATAAATCTACAAAGGTTTTTGTTAAACTACATTCAGTGAAATTATAATGCTTCCCCTCTCCAAAAATATAATAACTTAAAAACAAATAAGATGAAAGCAATGTCTATAACTCCCTGTTTTCCGAAAATGATAGAGATTAAGTAGGGATAAAGCATTTCTTTTCAAGTTGAAAACTTTAGATGTGCTTTTTCATATGTGTTCCTATTTAAAGTTCCAATGTACTTGTGAAAATACCTTCATGATTATCTTGAAAGAGTTCATCTCCTTTCTTCCCAGTATCCAAGCCCCATTTACAGGTGACATCTGAAAGGATGGGGAAAAAGTAGGTTGATGTGGGGTATTTTATGTTTTCTTTTGTTTTTCTTCCCCCACTCCTCAACCTGAGGATCAGGGTAGTAAAAGGCAGACATTTCCATTTACTGGAAACTGAATGCAATCACAAAGGGCATGAAATAACTATAATGGCCTTGTTCTTTCAGAATATTTTTCATGGGACAACGTAGGGGGAAGTGCTATGTTTGATTAGTGATTATCTGCATAGATGCAAAAAAAAGAATGTGTTTCATACAAATGCCACTCCTCTCTTAATTATTTAAAGGTTGACTATTGACAACCAGACATGCACACGTTGGTATCCTGAAGTCCAACCTACTGCCAAAACTAATGAAGCCAGTGAAATTTGGGCATGGTCAGGAAGTGTCCTAAAACAAAATTAAATTGTCACCTTCTTATCAAAAACTGTGGTGGTTGGTCTTGAAATCTGAGTGCCTGGCTTTTGAGTCTACTCAAGAAAGTGTATCAGTGTAGAACGTTGTCCAGAGAATGGCCCCTCTAATGACAAAGGCACTGATGAGTAGGGGTGCCTGTTTGCATTAACTTCAGTTCCTCACTAAGAGAAAACAAAAGATGAACCTTGTAAAATCACAATGGACAGATATAGTTGTTTTTTTCCACCTGCTAAATCTTAACACACTTTTTTTTTGGTATTGAGGATTGAACCCAGGGACACTTTGCCACTGAATTACATCCCCAGACCTTTTCATTTTTTGAGATAGTGTCTTGCTAAGTTGCTGAGAGTCTCATTACATTGCTAAGGCTGACCTTGAACTTTTGATCCTCCTGCCTCAGTCTCCCAAGTCACTAGGATTACAGTCATGTGCCACCATATCCACCTATAACACACATTTTGATGCTTGAGAAGATTCAATGTTAGAATGATAAAAAAAAAAAAAAAAAGGGAGAAATACTTTATGTAGATTTGGATGGTTAGGAACTTGTTATTTCCAGAGTGGCGCAGGCTAAAATAATAGGAAGCTGGATGATTGATGAAATACATACCTGAACTGTAGTTTCATAATGACCCGTTGAGGGAGCTGATATGTTTGGTGGCACGTTTCTAACTGCTAACTCGGTATCAAATACCCCTGCTACAAGGTGCAGTGGAAGGATTAGACACAGGATGACCTGTGCTGTGTTCTAATTGTATCATCCAGGACAGTGGTTCTCAAAGTGACCCTTGAGAGCAGCATTAACTTCACTTGGGAACTTACTAGAAGTGCAATTTTTAGGCCCCATCCCAGATTTTCTGGGTCTGAAATTTTTGGAGTTAGCCCCGAAATCTGTTTCAGAGGTCTCCAGGTAATTCTGACACAGGCTAGAGTTTGAGACCCACTTTTTTTTAAATACATAAAATGATATCACTAACATTTATCCCACAGGGCTGTTAATTCAAAAACAGTAATTCTTAAGTTATTGATAGTGGACAAGACAGACAAAGCCCCTGACCTCATGGAATGTACATTACAAGTAGGAAAATAGATCACATACCCAATGGTATAATGAAAGGAATAACATGAAGAACTAACACAAAGTGTTGAGAGAGCCTAAAAGTCAAACTGGGACAGTCCTGCCATCAGATAAGAGGAGTTAGAAGCTAAAGTTGGATAAACAAGGGAGAGAGAGGATGTTACCAGAGCTGAAGCCAGGGCTGCTCAGCAGGAACCAGGAGCACTGAGGGAAGGTCCATTCAGCAGAACTAGAGCCCAAAGCAGGCAGGGTGCAAATAGCTGGGTTCCTACTTTCCTCCTCCAGTCTCTCATCCAAGCTTCTTCCCATTGTCTTTGGCCAAAGAGCCTGGGAAATGTTTTGTAGAGGAAGGATAGGGTATGGATCTAGAACAAACCGGCAAATGAGTGGCATATGGAAAAAAACAGATATATTTTAAAAAATAGATGTATGATATAATTTTTAGATAGCAATAAATTCTTCCAAGACAACATGGACAAAGGGAATTGAAATGCTATAAAATTCAAATGAGAGAGATTTAGAACAGTGTTTCTCAAAGTTTTTTTTGGTCTTAGAACCTCTTCCTACTCTTAAAAATTATTGAAAATCCCAAAGATCTTTTGTTTATGTGGGTTATATCTATTAGTAATCATCATATCAGAAATTAAACTTAGGAAAGTTTAGAAATATTAATTAACTCGTTAAAAATAAAAAACTTAATATAACAAATAACATCTTTAAATGAAAAATAATTGTATTTCCCAAAACAATGTTAATTTTTTGAGCAAGAAGAGTGGCATTATTTTACCTTTTATAAGTTTCTTTAACTTCTGATTTTATAGTGGACCAATGGACTCTCCTATCTGCTTCTGCACTTCAGTGGATTCTGATATATTGTTTTGCTTCAAGTTCAGGCTCACACAGATATGTAGTTGGAAAAGGGAGGACTCTGTGTACCTCTGAAAGGACCCCCAGGGATCCATAGATATGTATCAATTGATTCTGTGAAGAAACCTGTGACTTTTCTGACCCAGACAGAAAGCTCTCCTGAACTTGAATACTTGTTGCAAAATGACCCCCAAGGATCCATACATGCTTTGAGGACCCCTGCTGTAGATAAAGCAATTGGGAAAGCAGTCCTCTGCACTCTGTTTGCACTTGGCAATGTTGGTTAAATGAATACAAACTGAGGTTGAATTGAGAATTTCACAGTATGTCTTGGCTTGAATGTACATCATAGTAATAATATAAACCTCTTAGAAAGCACTGTTCAGAGGGCCCATTGATTAGAGGACATATGCTTTGTGGTATTTATCCAGTAGAGCTGATGACTTTTCACCTCACTACATAGTCACAGTGGTATGTATCCCTATCACAGACTCTTTTGGGACCACAAAAAGAAAGATGCTAATTGGTTTCTAAAAAAAATAAGTCCTCTGATTTCCTTAGCACTACATTCATACTAATGACTAGACATTTAACTTATTATTAACATGTGCAAGTAGGAAGTATTATAAAATTTAAATGGCATTGCTAAGATAGAATTGTTATCTCATATATTACATTAGAGTGTCATTAGAGACCACCCCTCTTGCCTACCTTGCAAATTGTATACAACAAATATTGAAGTTCAGGAGAGCTTTCTGTCTGAGTCAGAGAGGTCATGAGTTTCTTCTCATCATCAAATGATATATACTTTTGTAGAATGCCAAGCATTAACCAGGATTTTATTAGTATTATAAAGTGGTTATTATGGAAAATAAATTGAATTAATGATTAAGAAAGCACAGCACTTGCCCTTTTGGATAATCTGGTACCCTGCCCTTTCCATAGATAATTAAATTCAGGATTAACTGAGCCCTATGATAGGTGGCATCATGAGAGAGACAACCATTGGTTGGCATAAGCCAGACAGGGCTGCACTGCCTTACCCTGCAGAGGAGCAGCTCTGAGTTACCCTCTGTGGCCAGGCTAGTTTCTGAATGGGGTTTATAAAACATTTGATGCTCAAAGAAATATGATTTCAATGTCTGTGTTGGAGGCTAATCTCATACCTGCCTTGCTAAGCAGGTTATACCATATCTAGCTTTCAATTTATGCAGTTACTAAAATAATGATGACTACCATTCATTGAGTTTCTACTATAGATTAGGCACAGTTCATTGCTCACTCACTTTTCATAACAACCTTTAAAAAAAAGGGTTTTATCTGTTTTCCAGATAAGGGGAATGAGGATCAGAGAGGTGACAAGGGTCACACAGGTCACACAGTGTGCCGAGGACTGTGGCTGGTCTTTCTGACTCCTCTGTGTTTTTTCACTATGCCAGGAGCATCTGTGAGATGAGCAATCTTGGCACGTACTTGCATGCCTTTGCATAATCTACAAACATAAATATATTCAAAGACTACTTGAGAGGGGATGCAGAGTGAAGGTTGAAAAATGAAAGGATAATTTGAAGGAGCAGAATGTTTATTTAGCTCCTTGATGACACTAAAGCATGAGGCCTTGACAGAAGAGATTCTACATAGATAAGAGATTTCAACTCATGGCTTTGATAATTTCTCATTGTGCCTTGAATACTTGGAGTTTGACTCAAGGCCTTTTGAAACTGGGAAGACCTACTACACCAGTTGTATAAATCTGCCATTAATAAGACGAGACAGATGTTTCAATAATTTGTGTGTGTGTGCCGAGGGTTGATTGTGTGGGTGTCTTTTAAAGATTAAAAATCTCCCTGGCTAGGAAGAAAGGGAAGGAAAAAAAAATATGGGAGTGTGCCAATTTACTACACATCATGCCCTGTAGTTTCCCAGCTAACGAATGAGAGAACTGATATAATTTGGTGCCTGCAAATTTTAATGTTCAACCCAGAGTATGGAGTCTGACTGTCTGTCTGCTTTTCCTTTTTACTTCCCAGTCTGTTGACCCTTTTTCCTCTTCTGTAACACCAGGATCCCTGGAGCGTAAGGTTGCTGCAAGATTTTAATAAGATAATGCATGGGCCTTTGTATGTAGAAGATGCTCAGTAAATATCAGCTAATGTTATTATGAATAATATTGTCAGTACTGTATTTCTGCCAAGAGTTGCTGTGGTTTTCTTCCATATTAGAAGCTGCACATACCAATAAACCATTCAGGTTTCCAGAAATAAGTACCCTATAGGCACTAAATCCCTCTGGACAGGAAGGGTCAGTGGTAGGTTTCTGGACTTCCTGCTGGTAGACATTTCAGCCCTGGTTTCTTAGTCACCTTGCACTTGGCCCATGTTGACTAAAGCACATTGACTCTTTAAATGGCCATGGAGGGGCTGGGGTTATGGCGCAGTGGTAGCGTGCTCGCCTAGCATGCATGAGGCACTGGGTTCAATCCTCAGCACCACATAAAATAAAATAAAAGATATTCTGTCCACCTACAACTAAAAAATAAATAAATATTTTTTAAAAAATGGCCATGGAATCTGGCTGCACTTATCAGTGTAGGATGACACGTGGGATGACTGGACTTAATGTTATTTCAGGTGCTATAGGTGTGCATTTCATCTCCTACAGCTCCTTGTCACCGCCCCCTCTTCCCAGGCTTTCCAGCAGCTGGCCTTTGAAGAAAGCCTCTGTGACACTCACACTCTGTTGGCCCATGGGAAATGTGACCAAAACCGAGGCTCAGGGTTTTCGGATAAAGTATCAGTCTTTTCCAGGACAATCTGACAAGAAGACATTGTCAAAGTGAACTTTTCTTTTTTTTAAAAAAAATAATTATGGATAATGTATATTAATTGCACAAATTGATGAATTTCACTGACATTTCCATATCTGCGTATGTTGTGCTTTGGTCAGTCTGTCCTCCCTTCTGTTTTCTCTTGCCTCCCCCCTCACTCCCCACTTCCCTTCTCTACTAGTTCCTCTTCTACTTCCAGATCATGTTTTTTTGTTTTGTTTTGTTTTGTTTTTTTAATTGTAGTTTCCACATATGAGAGAAAACTGGTGATACTTACCTTTGTTCAATTAATATGAGGTCTTCTAGTTCCATCTGTTTTCCTGCAAATGATAGGATTTCATTCTTTGTGCCTGAGTAATACTCCATTGTGATAGGTACTATATCCATTCATCTGCTGACAGGCATCTAAGCTGATTCCATGTACTGGCTATTATGAATAGTACTGCAATAAAAATAAGTATGCAGTTATTTCTTTTTAAATTTATTTATTCTACTTAGGTATACATGACAGCAGAATGCATTTTGATTCATTATACACAAATGGAGCACAATTTTTCATTTCTCTGGTTGTACATGATGTAGAGTCATACCATATGTGCAGTCATACATGAACCTAGGGCAATGATGTCCACCTCATTCCACCATCTTTCCTGCCCCCTTGTCACCTTCCCACCCTTTCCTCCCCTTTGACCAAAGTTCCTCCATTCTTCCCATGCCCCTCTCCCATCAACATCCATTTATCAGAGAGAACATTCAGCCTTTGGTTCTTTGGGATTGGCTTATTTCGCTTAGTATGATATTCTCCAACTCCATCCATTTACCTGCAAATGCCATAATTTTACTCTTTTTTAATGCTGAGTAATATTCCATTGTTTCTTTTGTATGCTGACTTCATTTCCTTCAGGAAAATACCCAGGATCAGTATAGCTGGATCTATAGTAGTTCTATTTTTAGTATTTTGAGGAACCTTCATACTGTTCAAAGTGAACTTTTAAAGTTCCCCAATAAATAGACCTACAAGATTTATTTAAGTTCTGCTCAGTTTTTCCATAATGGAATCCTACCACTGATATCCAGACCAATGGTAGAGTCCCCCTTCCTTAATGCCAGTCCTTTTCATGCTGACCATTGGCAATCCTCTAGTTCCCTTGCCAGTACCCAGTTCTCTTGCCCCAGCATTCTGCCCATCTGATAGGGCTCCCTTAGTTGCTGCCTGCTGAGATTGCACCAAGCACCTCCCTCATCCTCTTGAGATTCAGCCATCCTGAACCTCCTTCCACTGAAGGGACTTCTACTTTCTACTCAGAAAAAGCAGTTCTGAAGTCAGCCACAGCCAGTGGTGCACACCTATAATCCCAGTGACTCTGGAGACGAAGGCAGGGGGATCGTATGTTTGAGGCCAGCCTCGACAACTTAGCAAGACCCTATCTCAAAATAAAAACACTAATTTTTAGAAAGAGATAGAGATGCAACTCAGTGGTAAACTATCCCTGGATTCAATTCTCAGTACCAAAAAAAAAAAAAATTTTAAAGTCAGCTATAGCATTGGCTGAACACAGCACCCTCAACAGAGAGCTCAGGACTCTACACCAAGTTCTCTTCTGGCTGCTAGTACCCGAATTTCCTGGTAGGGCTTTTTCTAAAGTTAATGCTCTTCTGCCCAAGCTGAAACAGCAGTATGGGGGAGTAAGTAACACCACTGTTACCCTTTTCCTTAAAAGAATTTTTAGAGCTGGGCATGGTGGTGCACACCTGTAATCCCAGCTACTCAGAAAGGGGAGACAGGAGAATCTTGCATTTGAGGCCAGCCTGGCAATGTGACAAGACCCTGACTCAAAAAACAGTAACAATGAAGAATTCTCATTGTTTTTTGGTTATTAACTGTGGCTGCTGTCTGTGAATCCAGCTTCTGATAGTTGTATCACAATGGCTTAACAGTGTTACAAATAAATAGAAGAAGGAAAAAAATGCAAGAGGCCCCTATTCATCTGCTCCAGCAGCCCTTTTTAATTTGAGAAATAGTAACTTGGTATCTCTGTTTCCATAGCTTCTGGATGTGTTTTGTTATAGGAGTCAGCAAAGTCATTATCCCATGCTGTAAGAAGGATCCAGTCTAAAAATACCACAGTACATTTTTTTAATGACATGATAAAAAACTAAAACCTTCTTTCCTTGGAGATAAGCCATGTCAAGTATCAGACAGGCAGATGTGTCCCTGAGGATGATTCACATCATTGTATAGCTCACTGCTCATAAATAATGAGTTTGACAAATGTAAGATGCATCAGTGAGTTTCAAAAAGCACAGCTCAGATGACAGTGTTCTGCAGTTGGTAGTGGTTGAAGGTAGTTGTTTATCAGAAATTATGCTTTTTTTCCTATCAGGTGGATCACTTCATCATATTCATGAATGATTAGTACATAAATATATTGCATGTAAATACATAAGCAAATTTGATAACAACACTGACCCCTTAATTAGCTGATGTCCAATAAAGATGGAAAAATTGTCCCATTACTTATCAGTGAGGACTTGAAAATTACCCAAAAGGACTAAAGTCTATGAAAAACTTTATATTATATAATAGCCCAAGGGAAGTAAAAAATTTTGAATATCATATCTGTTTTACTTTTTCCTTTAGCTATCTTTGACATTCTAAGAGATCTTAGTTCCAATAGGAACATAACTCTAAAGCCCATTCCCCACATAGCAAATAAATACTTTCTTTGAAAACACAGATTATATTACTTCTTTGCTAAAATTAAAAGAAAAAAATAATTTAAAAACCTCAATATCTTCCCACTGTAACCAGAATAAAATCCTAAATGCTTATCATGGTCTACGGGACCTCTTCTTGATTCAAGCCCCTGGCTATTTCTCCGACCTCCTCTTGCTTCTTTCCCCCGCCCACCAGATTCTAACCACCTAGCCTTCTCTATGCTCCTCAAACACGCATCCCCCTCCCTCCCCCGCACAAATTAGTTCTTCCTCCCATTTCTCACCCCCAAGCCTTTGCACACTCTGTCCCTTATGTCTGTAACACTTGGCCCTGGATTTATTCATAGCTGGTTTCTTGATAATTAAGATCTCAGATCAAATTTCCCCGCCTTGGAGAGGACTTTTTTAAACATTCAATATAATGTGACTTAAATCCCTTTACATTATTAGATAATTGGCCTAATTTCCTTTTATTTCTTTTTTTTTCTTCCTCTTTCTTTTCTCCTCAGTGCTGGGATTTGAATCCAGGGCCTTACACACACACTAGATGAGTGCTTTACCACCAGGTCGTACTCCCATCCCTTAATTTTCTTCTTATTATTTTTCACTCTGAAATTGTTGGTTTTGCACATTTATTCATTTGTACTAATTGCAAGTGATAATAAGAGAACAAATAATTTCTTATTAAAAATCAAATAATAAAATGAATATTATCATAAAAAACCTGAAATAATATTTTTTTCTGCAAACATGATAGCCTGGAAGCAGTTGTCCAACCCAATATGTATTTACTTACAATGTACGCAGTATAGTAGTAGTAAATTCAAGAGGCTATCCAATCAGTCAGCAGATATTTATTAAATATTTCACATAGCCTTCTCCTCATGAAACTTAAAACCAAAGAGTGGTGTGAGATATTATAAAGGATATAATGGAAGGTTGGAAGCTCCATGAGTCTAGGAGTCCCTCTCATTCAGTGTTGCAACCTCAGTCCTCAAGTGGGGACTGGCACATGCAACTGCTTCGTACAAGACGATGCATGAACAGATGAAGTAAATAGTTGTAAGTGTGAAACGTTTAGTAGGAGAAAATGCAATGTGCCAAATATGCAAAGTGCAAAAACACCCACAAATACTTCCATACACACACACACACACACACACACACACAGTCTTTAATGGGGCACCTCAGAAGCAATATTTAAGGTAAGATGGAAGGGTGAGTGAGATGCAGCAGGGTGGAATGGAGGAGTTCTGGGCAAGAGAACAGAACCATAGGTGCAAAGGCTCTGAGGTGAGGAAAGTGGCATCCCTGAAAACTAACAGAAAGCAACTGTGAATATGTGAGGAGCTCACAGAGATAGCAGGGCCTCGGAGACCTTGCAAGAGAGTGTGGGGGTTCTCTGGAGACTTTATGCCTCTAAGAAGGCGAGTGAGTGATAAAACTTGAATGTTAAAAGGATTGGTCTGGCCACAAACTGGAGAGGGGCAAGGAAGGATGCAGGCACGAGAGTAGGAGAAAAATAAATTTCTCGATACCTTTTATAGTTGCTAACAGGGACTTCCTGTAACAACAACAACACAGACTAATGCTGGGTGCTGTGGCACACACCTATATATAATCCTAGCTACTTGGGAGACTTGAGGCAGGAGGATCACAGTTCAAGGTCAGCCTGAGCAACTTGGTGAGACTCTGTCTCAAAATAAAAATAGTAAAAAGGGCTGGGGTTTTAGTTTGATGGTAGAGTGCTTGCCTAGCATGTGTAAGGCCTTGGGTTTAATCCCCAGTACTGCAACAGCAAAAACCAAATTAACAAGAGCAAAGCAAACTGAAGTTTATTGACATGTATACTGCATGCCATGCATGGGAGAAAACCTGAAGAAATGAATAAATCTCTACAGTAAAATTCAAAGAAAAAGAGTTTAAAGTTCAGGTTTAAATATTGTCATTTGTTGAAACAAAAAAATAAAAGGACATAGGGAATCCTGGTGATAGGAGGTGGCCAGAAAAAGCAGGGAAAATAAGGGTATGTTACTCAGCTTTGCATTGCTTTGACTAAAATATTTCAAAAGAACAACCTGGAGAAGGAAAAGTTTATTTGGGCTCAAGGTTTCAGAGGTTCAGTGCATGGTCACTGATGATGTTGCTCTGGACCCAAGGTGAGGCAAAACATTATGGCAGAAAGTTATGGTAGAGGAAAGCTGTCAGCTTGTATCAGCAGCCAGGAAGCAGAGAGAGAGAAGGGGGGAGAGAGAGAGAGAGAACCCCAAGTGCCAGGGGGATGTCCCCAAGGCATGTCCCCAGTGACCCACCTCCTGCAGTCATGTTACACATACCTACAGTTACCATCCAGTTAATCCATTCACAATATTAATCCAGCAAATAGATTAACCTACCAATTAGATAACAGCTTTTATAATCTAATCAATTTACCCCTGAATGTTCCTGCATTAACATGAGATCTTTGGAGGGAGGACACCTCATATCCAAACCATAACAAACCAGGGCTTGTTATGCAGATATCAGTCCACACCCTCTCCATCCAGCCCTCCCTTTCTTCCTGGTACAGAGGAGACACCCTTACAAATGACATTTCCTTTGTGGATGTGAATTTCTCTTTTGAAAAGCTGACTTTAGAGAATTCCTGTTTGCAATTTCTCCAAATAACCGTCTTAAAATAATGTGTCAAAGAGGCATGATCTGGGGTGATCTGATCTACACCATATTTTGGAGTAGTGTGTCTTGAGCCCTAACACTGGCCAGGAGTCCACTACGGTGGTCTGGATAGGAGATGGTGAACACCTGGACTCAAGTGTAGAGAGAATCAGTGGATCAGAGAAGCTCAGGGGATGAGTTGGTGATTATATGAGAGGTAAGCAGATACCAGAAGGAATAAAGGGCAGCTCGGAGGTGTCCAGCTTGAGCAACTGAGCAGTCATTTTCCCAAGGCTGAGGATCTTGGAGGAAGTGTCGTTAAGGGGTAGAAAGTTTGAATGAGTTGAGTTTGAGGTGTTCCTGAGACATCCAAGTAAGAATATGGACTAGGCAGGTAGATATACAATATCCACCTGAGCCCTCCATATACAGGGGCTCAGAAAAGAGCTCTTAACTATACCATGTAAGTGGTGCTAAAGTCCTGGGATTGCTGAGATCACTTCAGTGGGGAATTTAATGAGTAAAGGGGAAAAGCCCTAGGACAGAGCTCTGGGGGACACATTTAATTGGTGGGATAGAGAAGGGGGAATTATTGGTAAGGGAGTTTGAAGAGGAGTTGGAGCAGGAAAACCAGAAAAGAGTGGTGTCACATGAGCAGAGAGAAGAGTGTGCTGCCAGGAAGGAGTTGTTGAAAGGTTAAGTAACACGGGGACAGAAAAGACAAACACATGGTAGTGAACACAGCGTGAGGAACAGTCTAGGGGAGGCAAAACATGTATCAGGCAGCATTTGTCTTCCCCCAAATCTTCTGGTCTACTTCAGTGCCTAACACAGTCCAACCAGCCCCTCCCTCTCATTCCCAGTTCCAAAGCAGAGACTGCCATTCTACAGGAGAAAGAGCAAGACATAAAGGTACATTTCCAGAGAAGGTAAACTACACCCAGGGTCTTGACTTTCCAGTTGTTTCCTTTCCCTCATGATGCTAGGCAGTGTTTCCTGTTCCTGTTTCTTTCCAACAGATTGCCTTCATTGAGCTTCTGTTGGTTCAAGTGCTTTGCTCTTTGCTTCCACCAAAAAAGTGCTGGGTTTGCCAAGAACTCTTTGACTCGCAGAGAAAAGACTGTCTGACCTCTGCAGGCTGCATGAAGGTCAACCTTGGCAGTGATTCATGTGGCTTAGCAGGTTTACTGCTATAGCCTGCAACTCTGAACCCATAAATTCAGAACCTCGTGCACCTTCAACATGCACGGAAAAGCTTTGTTCTCATCTATAAATCACAGGAATTCTGAAGGCCTTGACAATTCACAGTACAATCTCCCTTCGTTGTTCTGCTTCCAGGAATTTTTTTCAGACTTGATTAACTGGAAGGGTGGAGATAGTGCTTTGGAGCCTCCTTTAGTATATCCTTGGTTCTATGAAAAACGAGAGAAATAATTCTCTAGGTATGAAATTGGTCTAGCTCAGAGACCTTTTGCAGCTCTGATTTCTGTGAGGGGTTTGCACCCTATATCCACTGAACATCCGACAGTGATTTCATTCTCTCCATGTGGCTTGATTCCTGGCTGCCTCTCAGTTTAAAACCATCTTACTGCTTAAGATAGGTGAAGTAACAGCTATAGCATGGGACAGATGTAGGTGGAGAATATGTTTGGAGCTAGAAAAGAAGGGAGAAAGGAAGTATCACAATTTCTAATTTAAAACTTTGGAGATCCTTGGTTGAAAATCTACAAATCTGATTAGTGAAAAAGTAAAGTGTTGACTTTCTTAAAAGAAGGAGAGTATTCCCAGAGAACAAGAAAAGATGTCCCTGAATCTAATATTTAGCATCATTCTCTGTCTTCCAGATAAATTGACAATTTCATGGAACTGGGAAATATTTTTGTCTTTTCAGCAAAGGAGAGGAAACAATTTCCTTTCTCTTCTGATTTCACCTCATCCTTGGAGCCTTATTCTTCTCATCCCCCTACCCCCACAACCCCCACAACACACACACACACACACACACACACGAGGGTATAGAATCAAGAAGCAAGAGGGCAAAGGAAGAATAACCTCTAGGACACTAGAGAACTTAGAATTCAACCCCACTTTCTATTTAAAAATTAATAATACTGTATTTACCCAATACCATTTTGGGATAGGAAGAGATGAGACTAGGAGACTTCCAAGGTCCTCTCAAGTGCTAACATTCCATTATGGAAAAGGATCATCAATTAAGTTCTCTATTCTGAGGGTAAGAAAAGTTTGGGGGGGTGTAACCCTAGGGGAGATTGATTTCAATTCAGAAGAGACATATGGAATGCCTACCAAGCCCTGGGCACGCCGGAAGCATTGCAGGATATAGAAAGAACAAAAAGTTGTTCCCTGTCTTTGAGTTTACCATCTCCAGGTGAAAAAAGACTAGTAAAGACAAAAGGAAAATACTGTTTACCAACAGGAAATTCATATTTACTAATAGGAAAATACTAAGAGAAATTTCTAAATTTGCAGGTTATTCCAATGTATCCTTTGGCAATAATTCTGTAATGGAGTTAACACTGCCTCTACTACCGGGTGTAAGAAACTCAGAAACTCAGAGAGAGAAAGGAGGGAGGTAGAGGAGGAAGGAGGGGTGAGGAAAGGAGGGAGGGAAGAAGGGGAAGAAAAAAAAGAAATCTTATGGAATTATAAAAGAAGTGGTTGGGTGATTGAAATAGATTTTATTGAAATGACTTGAATTGAAACTTTGAGTGCCTTTCTGAAGCATGCTGCCTAGTGGATGCTGAACATTTTTCCCAGGCTGATTTTCATTTATTTCAGCCCTCAAAGGTATATTTGGCTTCCCTTTCACCTAGCCTGTATTGAGGTGCTCACAAAGGCAGCTCATCAGTTTTGTGTGTGATACATGAGCAAGATATGCTAGAGAGACTGGGGAGTTTTTAGTAAGCCTTGGATCTCTTGGTACATGGAGTTGTGTTTGTCCTTTGTGTTGATCGGTTGTATATGGTTTTAATGGGAAAAGCACGACTTTACTGACCTTTTCTGAACAAATAAACTTATTTAAGTCGGTTTGGTGTCATTTGGGACAGAATGTTCCTTCTTTCTTCCTCTAGGGCGGCCTCCCGAGCTTTGCATTTCAAATCTGACATTCCCAGCTTCACACCTCTCCAATCACCCAACCCTGAAACTTTAAAAGCAGACTAGAAGGGGACCTAAAAGAAGATGGAAGTGGGGAGGGGAGAGGCAAGTGTTCTGAGGCTGACCTCCATCTGTGCTGTGTTTTGGTTTTTAAGCAAGATTTATGGAGGCCCTTATGTTCTGTCTGTAGTAGTTAGCTCCTGTTGCCTCTTGAGGTCAAGCTGTTCTTCCCAAGGGAGGCCTTGTTTTTCTAGAAGGTGCTTAAGGCTCTGCTCCTGATGAGGTTGGACTTTCTCTGATACTTATGAAGACTAGGGAAGGCACATCTAAGAAGATGCTTCCCTGTCTTTCCTTGTCTTCATTTTCTTTCCTAGCTTTCCTCTCAAATGTGGTAATTAAGACACTAAACATGTTTGGAAGAAGTTAGGAGTGTGCTTTAACAACTCAAATAAAACTGCATATTACACCTCTAGTTAAATGAGAAAAATAGTGTTGTTCACTTAACTTTTCATTCTTTGGAGGTGACTCATGGGGTTTGTCTGTATGATTTTCAGTTGTAGCATGAGTTAGCATCTCCATCTTGGAGAATATAGAAAATGATCTTTCAAGGATGGAAAATGAGTTTAAAAAAGTAAAAATTTCTGCCTGGCACAGTGACACACTGCTGTAATCCCCACTGCTTGGGAGACTGAGGATTCCAAACTCAGGACAGCCTGGGTGTGACCCTGTCTCAAAATAAAAAAATAAAAAGGACTAGGGATGTAGCTCAGTGGTAGAGTGTTTACCTAAGAAATACATGAGGTCCTGAGTTAAATCCCCAATACTGGAAAAAAAAAAAATTCTTCAGAAAGTGGGTAATTTTTCCAATCACAGAAGTCAGTTTCTCTAGCTGTGCATGTTGCCAAGTGGAGGGACCTGTTTTAAAAAGGGTTAAATTAGCAGTGACCAAATTCTTGAGGTTTCAGAGTCTCGAGTGAAATCTAATAGTTGACTGGGAAATTTCTTTTTTCTGTCAAGCAGGATGCTGGCTAACAAACTACAACAGAAACCCATGTGCTTAATGGTCTAAAGGAGAAAGTTTAGTAGGTTAGCTTTGTGGTAAGAACAAGGAACTGTGCCTACTTTACAGAATATACTTAAAAACAGCAACCACAGAAATCCTCATTGACTGGGCAAGACAAGTGGCCCAGTGAGCTTTTGTGTTTCATGATTACGTGTTTTACAAATTTTCCATCTCCTTTGAATTCCACCTTAGCATCAATTCTTCAACTATATTAACTATAAATATGTGGTGTAATGTTACTGTTGTGGACATACCATTTTGGTGGTTTCAAACCTTTTTATGTTTTTCAAACAAAAACATAGAACCTTAAATAAAATAACTAATGGCTAGAGACATTGAATATTTCTTCATATATTTGTTTATTGATTGTATATCTTCTTCTGAGAGATTTCTATTCAGCTCCTTAGCCCATTTAGTGATTTGGTTGTTTTTTTTTTGTTTGTTTGTTTTTTGTTTTTTTTGGTGTTAAGTTTTTTGAGCTCTTTATATATCCTGGAGGTCAGTGCTCTATCTGATGTGCATGTGGCAAAAATTTGCTCCCAGAATGTAGGTTGTCTGTTCACCTCATTGACTGTTTCTTTTGCTAAGAAGAAGCTTTTTAGTTTAAATCCATCCCATTTATTGATTCTTGCTTTTATTTCTTGCGCTTCTGGAGTCTTGTTAAGGAAGTTGGGGCCTAACCTGACATGATGAAGATTTGGGCCTACTTTCTCCTCAATTAGACACAGGGTCTCTGGTCTAATTCCTAGGTCTTCGGTCCACTTTGAGTTGAGTTTTGTGCATGGTAGAGATAGGGGTTTAGTTTCATTTTGCTGCATATGGATTTCCAGTTTTCCCAGCACCATTTGTTGAAAAGGCTATCTTTTCTTCAATGTATGTTTTTGGCACCTTTGTCTAGTATGAGATAGCTGTATTTATGTGCATTACTCTCTGTGTCTTCTATTCTGTACCATTGGTCTACATGTCTGTTTTGGTGCCAGTACCATGCCATTTTTGTTACTATACCTTTGTAGTATAGTTTAAGGTCTGGTATTGTGAAAAACTACTCTCAGATTTCATCTCACCCCAGTCAGAATGGCAGCTATCCAAAATATAAGCAACAATAGTGCTGGTGAGGATGTGGAGAAAAAGGCACACTCAAACATTGCTGGTGGGACTACAAACTGGTGCAACGAATCTGGAAAGCAGTATGGAGACTGCTTAAAAAACTTGGAATGGAACCACCATTTGACCCAGCTATCCATTCCTCAGCCTATACCCTAAAGACTTAAAAACAGCATATTACAGTGACGCAGCCACTTCAATGTTTATAGCAGCACAATTCACAATTGCTAAACTGTGGAAGCAACCCAGATGCCCTTCAACAGATGAATGGATAAAGAAACTGTGGTACCTATACACAATGGAATATTATTCAGCAATAAAAGAAAATAAAATTATGGCATTTGCAGGTAAGTAGATGGAATTGGAGAACATTATGCTAAGTGAAGTAAGCCAATCCCAGAAAACCAAATGCCGAATGTTCTCTCTGATTAGTGGATGTTGATACATAAGGGGGGTGGGAATACAGAACATAGGAGAAACGGAGGAACTCTGGATGGGGCGGAGGGGAGGTGAGGGGAAGGAAGGGGGAATGGGTGTAGCAAAGATGGTTGAATGGATGGTCATCACTACCCTAGGTGCATGTATGAAGACACAAATGGTGTGATTCTATCAGGTTTGCAACCAGAGAGATGGAAAAATTGAGCTCTATATATGTACTGTGACTTGAAACGCATTTAAATAAATTAATTAATTAATAAAAAATATAAAATAACTAAAATTGGATCTGCACTGGGTGCAATGGTATGCTTAGAGTACCACCCATGCTACCCCACTCCCCCCAGGTGAAGTGGTCTCCTTCATTCTGGAGGCAGAACTTAAAAGTTTAGAGGGCAAAGTTTGAACACTATGGATCCATGAACATTTGCCATTTATGATTTTCCTTAGAATTTTCTTCCCTTGTTGTTTGATAGTCAAGGAAGTATCACAGACTATGAGAGGCTGCCTGAGACCATGCTGCATAGCAAAGAAAAGTCTGGGAGCTCAGATGCCACCTTCAAGGCCTTAGCATCTCCTCCATGCTGCTCTATCCTAAGAAGGTGTGCCTGGCAAAAGATGGGCATGTGTTGTCTTCATGTGCTAAAGGAGCAGAGATGTCCTCTTAAATCCAAAAAAGTTGATCCATTTAAGCAACAGCTCTGGGAAGCTCTGACCAGGAGACCTATGCCCCTTCAGGCCCACTGGTGAACTCTGTTGGGGATCCAGAGAGCTTTGCTGTATTCATTCCTGAGCAGCAAGCTCTGATCATGCTGCCTCAGACATTGTCTTGGATCTTCTGATCCTCAGCACATCCCTACCCCTCCATCCACACACACTCAGTTTCATAGTAATCATTAGAGATGTTGTCTGTGCTTTTACCTGACTATGGTGCTTATTACTTGACTGGTACCCTTGAAAACCACTATTGTGAAACTCTAACTTATGATATTGAATGGTAACCTTGAAACTACGCAACTTCTACCAGCACCATTAGTGGTTTGGCTTAAGCTCCCCATCCAGGCAATGGCCACTCCTGTGCGCACTCCTTTCCCCAGATTCCTAACTCTAGTGCTAAACATTTTCCTCTCTTGCCACTAAGAAACTGCCACAGCAAACTTAAGAATATGACTATGCTTTTGTTTCCAAGAATATTTCCTGTTTATTTTAGTGATTTTAGAATCTTTTTGTTTTTCTTTTTCTCATTCCGATTTGCTCTGAGTGTGATTGGAATAATTTTAGTACAGTTTGGTCCCCCTTTTTATCCTTTCCTGTGATTTCAGGGATCAGATTTCAACTGATGTCTGCTGTGACATGGTATTGCTCATTCTCCCTCTCCCTCCATGGAGATATCTCCACCTATCACACTTTTCTGTGTGGGGCTATGCAGTGACTGGTTTGTTGACTGTCTTGCCTAATTGGGCTTTCCAAATGGTTTATCTGAGAGGGTTATTCTGAAGTTTTAAACCTAATCAATACTTATTGGTTGAAATGAGTGTAAAAAGGACATTCCTAGGTTTGGTGAGAAGCATTGGAAGTTTTGGAAATTTTTCTCTGGGCCTTTCCCTGTGTATTGTGACATCTACAGGCTGAAACTAAGGCCAGAGTGTCTCCTAAAGACTGTGGGTGCCACATACAGATTGAACTACTTTGAGTTCCTGAAGTGTACCTGAATCAAGGGGGGAAAAACTTTAATATAAACAGAATGTCATGTATATTTTTCTTAATTTAACTTTACTCCAGTATTGTCCCCATTCTACCAGGTGGTGGGGGATCCCGCCTCATACATTGCTTAGACTTTACCATTCCTCAGAGTTTGGCTAAGCTCCCAGGACTTGCTAAAATATAAACCAGCCCACCTAGTCCTTTATCTACACTAGCTTCCATTGTCCCAGCCCACATGGTCCCCTTGAGCATGCTGCATCTGAGCTAATCAATGGGCACAGGAGTCTTAGATAGAGCTAGGAGCCCTGGTACCTGCATCTGGCCATCCTGTAGTCATCACTTCTGATGAATTGTTGTCCTCCCTGGCAATATGTCCTATCAATGCTTTAATTTGAAATACTTCCTTTTGTTTAGGTTTGGGGACTTCGCTGAATGGAAACTCCACATTTTTACTTTGCTTCATCTTTCACCTCTGCCACCTTTTATTTCTCCAAACAGATCAAATCATCAGTTCTTGCCAACCCCTATCCATCCTCTAGGTCTTGGCTACAGTATCAGTGGTATTTGTATGGCCACCCTCAGCCCTCTCTACTTGCCCTACCTTCTATTCCAAGCATGATTTGTGTTGAGATCACCTGGAAAATTATTAAAAACAGAATATGGCCCCACCAGAGGCCATATTACTGGGAAAGAATCAGCATTATAACACTATCCTCAGGCAATTCATATGCCTGTGGGAGGCACAACCTACTAGATCATGAGCTCTTTGTTCCATTTTTTTTTGTGCATTATAATTATACATAATGGTGGGATTTGTTGTTACATATCTGCACATGCACACAATATAATAATATAATTTGGTCAATGTTATTCCCCAGTATTTCCCCTTTCCCTCTCCCCTTCCCTCCCTCTGATCCTTTTTCTCTGCTGTACTGGTCTCCCTTTAATTTTTATGAGATGCCCCTTCTACCTTTCTTTTCCTTTTTCCTCTCTAGCTTCCCCATATGAGAGAAAACATATGACCCTTGACTTTCTGAGTTTGGTTTATTTCACTTAACATAATGTTCTCAACTTCAATCCACTTGATCATGAGTTCCTTAATGACAAGAACATCAATGGTGGTGTTTTTTGCCACCATTTGACACCTTTGACAGTGCCTCAGCGCCTAGTCCATGGCAGGCAGCCCCTCAATAAATAGCCTGAATATACTAATCACCTATAATAGAGACCTAGACCAGCGTTCACTTGCAGTTACTTCTGTTTGAGGAGTGATTGTGCCTGAAGTGTGACTTAGAAAGTACAAAACTAGAACAAGCTGGGGATGGAAGTGGGCTGTGCACTACTTGGTGGAGCTGAAGATGTTGGGCTGGGCTCAGACTAGGTCCACAGGTGTAACTATCAAGTTAGTTGGCAAGATGGAACCAGGTGGGCTTGTTTGGCCAGCCTGCTGGGGAGCCTGACCCCGGGGTAGGGGGAGCAAAGACAGAACCAGAAAAGCCAGGAAGTAGTACATCCTCTATGAGGGTTCCCGAGGGCATGCTGGGAAATAAATTTGGACAGGTACTCTGAAATCTCAAGGGCAGTTATTTCCCACCCAATGTTAAAACACAAATTCCAACTAGATCAAAGAGAGGCAAAACATATGAACAAACTCTTTATTATTCAGGTTCAGCACATTCCTTTCATTTACTTGATTTTAGGGTAGGGAGAGATGAGCCAAAAAAGTGATTAAATCCATCACTCAAGCTGCTTAGAAAATCTGAGATTTTTTTAATACCTGCTTATCCCAAAGACATGACCACCTGGACTGACATTAAGGCACCATTTCAGTAACTGAGACAAAGAGTTGGCTAATATGGAAAGATTTTGTTGGTGCAGATGCCCCTCTTCAAACTGGCCACTCTGAAAGAGTGTTTGGCGTCAGCTGTATGGGAATTGTCTGGTGGGTGAAGTGGTTTTTGTCTGCTGGCATTTCCTTTTCCCCAGAGATAACCAGATGCCCCCTGAGGATGTGTGCACATTGGTTTCACATGAGTTATTGAAATTCTCCTTTGGCTGAATATTAACTGTGGGTTGTACCAAGGAGGCTTAGCATTGGACTTGTGATAGGAGAAAAGAATGAACTAGTGGCACCTTAGGATTGCATCAAGGGGTTCAGAACTCTGCTGCCTACCTGGGAGAAGTCAAGCTTCTGGGGCTTTCTGCACGCCCTGCCCTGGAATGCCAGGTTCAGCTTTCAGGAGAGCATGTAGACCTCACTCTGCCTTTGCTCATGGCAAACTTGGACATCCTCTGCCAAAGTTGTCACCTAGGATAATCCACTGTGTGCTTGTAAATTCCATCTTGCCTACACCAGCAGGGCATTCTGCAAGACAGATCAAGTGTCCTGCCCAATCCATTCCCCTCCACCTCTCTGTGCTTGCAAGTAACTCTGAGAGCTTGCTCTAAAGCATGCAGAGGGTTATTCTGATGAAGTCAGTCCTCTAGGTCTAGGCAGTAAGGCTGCAGAGAATGAAGAAGTGCAAGCGAGGAAAGTGAGTCCTGGGAAACCTGGATGATTTCATTTCCCCTGGGGTTCTGAATTGAGATGAGATCGGGGAGTGTCATATGGATTAGAGATCCACTGAGCCTGGACTTCCTTTGAAGAAATAGCAGCTGCCACCTAGACATGAACTAGAGTTCTGTGACAAGCAGTGGCACTGACGTTCTCAAGTCAGCTTCAGAAATCCCGCAGGAATGGAATGTGTGCCCAAACAAAAGACCTGCTTCACAGCAGCTTGGTCACCTGCCTGGAGCTCCATGTGCATGATCTCTGCCAATGTGGTACCTCAATAGATGCTGATTTGAAAACTATCTTCTTCCCTAAGACTGCCCCCACCCCCAAAATACATTCCTACCTATAATAATGACATAGACCAAATGTTCAGTTTGCTGACTGCTGTTAGAGGAGGGATTGTTCCTGCACTGTGACCCAGAAGGTATAAAACTGGAACAAGCTGGGGATGGAAGTGGGTTGGGCACCACTCAGTGGAGCCAAAAAAGTGGGGTTGGGCTCCACAATGCCTACTTGTCTTGCTCATGCCAAGCAGAAACCAAAACAGAACCACCACCAGCATATGAAGTTCTTTCCTTCCTAAGTGGTGCCTGCAACTCTGAGAAAATTCATATCAAGGAACACTTAACGAAGGTGACTTTATCTATACTAAGTTAAACAGTTATCAGTGTGGGCTCTGGTATTTGTGATCTAAGTTGCACTCCTAGCCTGCCGCTTACAGGCAGGTTACTCATCCTTGCTGAGTCTCTATGACCTCGTGGGTAAAATGAGGTTAAAAGATAGCACCTGCCCCTTGAGATTTGCGAAGAGGAGGAAGTGAGACTTTCTATGCAAAGGAGCACAGCACTCTGCTGTGGGGAGCATTGAGGAAGTACTGCACTTTCCACTCACCTTTCCTAGGGAGAAGCAGATCGCCCTCCTCACTCTGCTGGAGGAATTGGGATTACATTTTCTAAAGTTTCATGGATCTGTCAGTTTCCAGTCTCCCTTCCTTCCTTCCTTACCTAGGATTTTTCCATTCCTAAATTTTGGGCCCTCTTTGATATGGTTGATGAACAGATGGTAAAATGTGTGCTTAAAGTATATTACATTTGGAAAGGCCTTGGGGAGGGGCCTGCTAGGGAAATATAAATGAAGCGAGGAGAGAGCTGATGAAAGAGCTGCAGGCTGAGCACACTGACCCGGCCTTCCATCACACCCTGACTCCTTCCAGATTTCTAATGTCCACTGTATTGAACTTTAGGTTATAATCGCAGACAATCCACTATCAGCCATTCTAAAGTCAAGAAAAGGTCTGAAAACCACAAGTGTTTTTATCTGGTATAAGGCTAATTATATTCTTTCTTTATTTAACTTAGTATAAACATCCTTATGTTTCCCCACAAGGATATTAATGTTCTTGATTCTAGAGTGCTGCTCCAGGTCCTGCTGGGGGTGTTAAGTAATGGGCAGTATATATACTATAAAACCATTCTACATTCTGAAAATTACTGAGTTCTAGAAATAAATCTGTCTTTAATGGCTTTGAAGAAGGAATTTTGTGTAACATAAACTCATAGTTTAAGCCAACAAATAATAAATTAAAGGTGATGGTAGAAACTTTATTTCAGAGATTGCTGGCATATTTTACAGAACCCCAGAGCATAAATGCAGCCGGTTTCAGAAAGGGCTGGAAGCAGGCCAGGGTTATCATGGACCCACTGTCTAGACTTCTGGTTTGTGTTAGTTTTCCATCACTATAACAAAATACCTGAGATAATTGACTTATAAAGAGAAAAAGTTACTTTGGCACACAGTTTTGGAGGTTCCAGTCCATGATTGGTTGGCCCATTGTTTTGGGGCCTGTTGCAAGGCAGCATATCATATCAAGGCAGCATATGGCAGAACAAAACTGAGCCAGAGAACAAAAAAGAGAGGAAAGGGAAGGGTCCAGTGTCCAGTGTCTTCAGAGGCACAACCTCAGTGACTTAAGGACCTCCCTCTAGATCCTACCTTCAAAATTTCCACCATCTCCCAGTAGCACCTCCTTGGGAACTAAGCTTTTAACACATGGGGACCCCTAGGGTATATTTAAGATCTGAACTATAGCATAATTCTTGTAGCATGAATATGGAACATGGATGACTGCCTTAGTTGCATTAATGAGACCCTTGTGACCTAATCATTTATGGCAAGTGGTAGAAACTTAATATGTACATCTTGATTGGCAGATTGGCTTTCCAATCTGGTGTGTATTTTGCTTTGTGGTTAGTAAAAATTGCCGTTTTTTTCTTAAGCCCACCATCAGAATTTGCCTTCTTTAGAACTTGTTTATGGTAGTCTTCAGAGGTTGCACTGAGCTCCCACTAGGCTAAGCAGCATGTTGGCTGAGTAGTTCTGGGTCCCATGAGGCTTATGATTGGCCTTCAGTGCTACCTCCATTGGGTTTGACAATAATAGGAATTACTCATACTTGGTCATTCCCATAGTTCTGGGGTTTGATTCACATATGAACATGTGAGAAATGAAGTAAAATAGGAGAAAGATGGCAAAAGGCAATTGATTTGAAGTGCAGCCCTCACTCAGGTCCTTCCCTGCTGCTCCTTCAGTCTGAACTCTGCTCACTTAGTTCTCTGTCTCTGGCCAGGTTTGAAGACCAGCAGGTTTCACTTGGCCATGGCTATTGGGATATTTGTGATGACCCCCTAAGTTAACCTGATTATTTCTTCTAAACACATTGTCTTTGTTCTTCCTGCCTTCAAGAAGCCACAGAGACATCTCTAAATGTTCTTTCCCCTTAAGCTTAAGGGATATCAGGAGACGAACCCAACATTGGTGATGATTAGCTATCAGCAACATGGAGTTTCGAGACAAATACACAGAAAGCATACACAGACATTTCACCCTAGATTAGGGTTGAGCTTGAGACTACAGAATCTGGAGCCAGTCTGCCCAGAGTCACTTCCTAGTTCCACCTCATGTTAGCTGTCTCACCTTCATAAAGTACCTTAACCTCTCTGGTTCTCATTTCTTCACCTGTAATGTGGACGTAGTGGCCCCTTCATGTAATCACTCTGATGATGAAATGAGTTAACGCATATAAAAGCATTTGGAAAGCCCTTGGCTTAAAACAATTTCTAGCTACATATTTGGTATTTTCCTCTAATGAGAATGGAGTCTGTTAGAGTCTATTCATCATTAAACAAGTGTGTGTGTGTATTTTGTACCTACTATGTAAAGGCACAGTGAAAGCAGTGTTTGAAAGGATGAGCAAGTTACGTGTCTTCTAGTCCAGTGGTGAAGATATTAAAGATATTAAACAAGTTATTATACATGTGATAGGTGTTATCACCCAAGCATTATGCTTTCTAAAGAGATTAGCATAAATCAGATAATCATAAATCCACCTTTATTATCTTTTCTCTTTAAATACTTCACACATATTCCAAGGATCAAGGTATAAGCAAAAGCGAGTATGTCTTAGAATAGCAGTTGTATCAATAGTTGCTAACTTGGGGAAAATTAAATCTTGGGTAAATTTTTAAAGACAGAGAAAGAATTATTGCTCTTATAATGTTCTTTTTTCAGTACTGAGAATTGAACCCAGAGGTGCTCTACCACTGAGCTACATCCTCATCCTATTTTATTATTTATTTTGAGACAGGGTCTTGCTAAGTTGCCCAGGCTGGCCTTCAGCTTAGAATTCTCCTACGCCTGCCTCCTGAGTTGCTAGGATTACAGGTGTGTATCACCATGCCCATCTTACCCTTAGAACCTTACATGTGGGGGCCAATGATGTTTATAACATAACATATACATATAACATACATGAAATATGTAAACATGTTTATAACACATAAAAGATGAAGTATTATATTTATTTGCAACAATTATCTTAGTAATAACCAAAGGACTTGTGATGCTTACCAGTTTATTCTTTACCCTTGATAATCATAGCAGTCAGCAGGGCAGGATTTATCCTTAATTTGCAGATAAGGAAACTGAGGTTTCTAAAAAAGCAAAATGACACCGGAGTCTCAGGCAGGGCCAGTACCTGATGCCTAATTAGCACCAGAAATGTTCATGAATATGAACAATGTCTGGGTATCTTGATGCCCATGTAGGGAACGTCCTTTCTGGTTCTCCCTGGGGAACATAAGCAAGATGTCCTCAGGTTTCATGTTCATTATAATCAGGATGATCCATCTAGTATTCAGCTTCTTTCCAGATGACAGTTGAGCAGCACTTTTCTCCTAACTAGCCATAACAGATCTATAGTCCCACTTTCTTCCTGTCTAGATTCAGAACAGAGAAAATTTTCAAGGTTCATCTTTTAAATTTTTACACATACATTTAATAATTTTTAAACATCACAGTACAAAATTGTCTGATAAATTGTTTCTGGAGTTGAAATTTATAGCTGAAGTAGAATTAGTGATATATGTGCTTCAACCAGCCCTAGGATTATCTTCTCCAGATATGATCTTTTCAAAGCCATTAATATTCATCAGAGAATGATCTCACAAGGATTGTCATACAAAAAGCTTAAGAAGTACATCACTCCCCTGAATTTGTTGGCAAGCTATAAAACTACATATTGCAAATGCTTAAAAACAGAAAGATAAAATCTGTCTTCAGCTGTCTCAATGCAGTGTGACACCTTGGTTATATTCCATCGATGACTTTAATGTTTCCAGAGTACCTAACTCTAACCTAGGTCTGACCAAATCAGCAGAATTAGAAAGTGCCACCAAAGTAGTTGATTGGCATTTTTCACACTTACCAAAGCAAGTAGTTAAGTTGGACAGAACTTAATTTATGCATGGAATGGTGGGTACTTGATTTATTTTAGTGTAGGGAAGATGAAGCGAATGAACTCAGGAAAGACTGGGAAATGAAATCCAAAGTGTAACTACTGAGCCAGCCACCTATTCAGAAAACAAGATCTACCCCAGAATTGGGGGCTGAATTATTTGATCTTTCCCATTTTTCATTCGTAGGTGATTGCCCTGAGGAGAGGTAGCATTCGTTCACTTGTTCTTGTTTTCATTCACTAATTCACTCAGCAAACATGGATGGAGCCCCTACAAAGTTCCAAGCACTGTTTCCACATTTTCTGGGGACACTGTAGAAAATAGTAAAGACTAAATCCCTACTCTCATGAACCTACATCTGAGTTAGAGCCTTGGGGAGAGGCTGTTCATAATTATATATACATATATATATATATATATATATATATCAATCAGTTCATAACCATATAGATATATATACACATACACACATATATCAGGTGGTGATAAGTACTATGAAGAAAACCAGAGAGTGAGTGGTGCTTTTTTATACAGCGAGGGCAGAAAAATCATTTGGAGAAAGCAATATTGAGCAACTCCTGAAAGTCATAAGGGAGGGAGCCTGGGACCTCTGGGAAAGCTTCTTACAGCAGAGGGGAGAGCAAATGCCAGGCCCTGGAGGTGGGACTGTGTTTGGAATGTTTGAGGACAAGCAAGGAGGTCCAGGCTACTAGAGTGGGAAATGGGGAAAGTTGGAGAAACTCAAAGCCTGAAAGGCCACCGTGAGATTTTTGGATTCTATTCTGAGGTAGATGGGAAGTTGGAGGTGGGTTTTGAGAAGAAACATGAAACTGCCCCTTTGTGTTTTAAAAGAATGAGTCCAGCAGATGGTAGAGGGCAGCATGGCTTGAAAGGAGGACTGGGGTGAGTAGAGATGGTCACTGAATTATTTTTATATTCTCACCTGGGCCCCTCAAGGCCTCATCTGTGAAACCAGGTGAGAACACCTCTGCTCCCTCTCCCTGTAGAAGAAGATGGGTGCAAGGCTGCTCTGCACAGTACAGATAGAGTCATCAGGGTGAGTTCTGGGTCAGTGACTATGCTGTGACCTTCTCATGTTCTCACCTTGTAGTGCTGGTGCAAGGAGCCTGTGAGATCATCTATGTAAAGCACCTCTCAGGCATTTGGTAACCATTGCCCCAGTTGCCATCCCTTGGCTGCTGGAGACCCAAATACTGGTGTCTTCTTCCCTGGGGACACTGAGCACAGGAGTAGCTAAGAAGTTATCCTAGGAAAGAGGATTAATTGATTCCTGGGGCCTTGGGGGCAGGAGACTATGAGCAGAGGAGCTGCAGTCGGATCACTCCAAAGCAACTTTATTGTTCAATTTAAAGCAAAGTCAGTCTCGCTCTCTCTTCCACCTCCTCTGTGCTATATTTATTCAGGCATTTTCTTTTCAAAAGTATTTCATCTTGTATCCTCATAGCAACAATTTAAGCAATGAAGTGTATAAACTTTCCTATGTTTCATCCCATCCCAATTCCACACCCCATCTGTAACTAAAGAGAGCAACTTGTGTGTGTGTGCCTCTTTCCTCAGTTTGTCCATGATTATTCTAACATTCACAAACACTTTTGTTGGTACCAAGGATTGAACCTAGGGCATTTAACCACTGAGCCACATCCCCAGCCCTTTTTATTTTTTATTTTGAGATAGGGTCTCACCAAGTTTCTTAAGGTCTTGCTAAGTTGCTAAGGCCAGCTCTGAGCTTGAGATCCTTCCATCTCAGCCTCCAGAGATGCTGGGATCACAGGCTTGTGCTACTGTCCCTGACTCATAAACACATTTACAGACTGTGGTTATTGTCTGTTGCCTTTGTTTTACTACAACAACAACAACCAAAAAAAAAAAAAAAGAAAGAAAGAAAACTGTCTCCAGTGTTCTGTAAAACCCTCTAAATTATATGTAAAATGTTTAATAATTCATCCTCAAACATGGGGATTAGACTAGATATTCTCTGAGGTTCCTCTCCTATGGACATTTCACCAGGCTTACTTATATTCAAATCCAAGAAAAGCTTTTTTTTTTTTTTTTTTTTTTTTTAAGTATACTACTTACTGGATTTCTCTTGCTAACTAGAGAAACTTAACTCACTAAGTTGCTGAAGCTAGCCTCAAACCCGTAATGCTTCTGCCTCAGCCTCTCAAGTCACTGGGATTATAGGCATGTACTATTGCAGCCAACCATGAAGGGAAATTTCAAAGCTTGATTTCCACAAGTGCAATTTGTTAAATTCTAACAAGTCAAATTAATTAATTAATTTATGAGTAGAACTCAATAATTCTTGTATGTACTACATATAGTGTTTCAGTCAGAATATTGTATTAATCCCAACTACGTTTTGAACATGTTATGACAGGACAAAAACATGCTGTAAATCCAATTATCAACAAAGTTTAAATGTTTCTGCCTTTAAGATCATCTACAGATCATCCTGGTATGGCAGTGTATGAAAAACAAATAGAATCCTGTATGCCCATGAATTAGCTAAATGGATGGTGCACCAAGCACCATATTAAAATCTGTATGAGTGATAGAATCCATTCATCTTGCAGTTTAGGACCAGATGTGATGAATTATGTTTTCTTCAGCAGGACAGCTCTTCAGTTAAGGAGACACACATCTGTTTGGTTAGTCCCAGAGCGTGCAGTTGTTTTTAGATCTAAAGCCAAATCCTTTTGAATCAGCCAGGACCTTTTCCATTTGAAATGAAAGATGAGGATCTTTCTCATAGTTAGTTGATGGTGCACTACTAGCATGTTGGGGTCAATTACTGGAAAGTTTAGACTGATATAAAAATATGTGCCACTCTTATTTGTTTTTTAGTGATCCCATCTACAATTGAGTAGATTAATGTTTTCATCTATGGGAAAGAACATTTTCAGAGAGACGAATAATAGATGCAAAAACCCAGAGACTATAGAACCAATTCCTAATTTTTATTTTATAAGATGAAATAACTTTAAACTTACAAATTGCAGAAACAGTACACAGAATTCCCATGTACCATTCACCCAGCTTCTAATGTTAACATATTACATAACATTATAGCCATTTTCAAACCAAAGAAATGGATATTTATTACATTATAATTTTAAATAATTTCTTTGGAAGCAAATAGTAAAACTGCATGGTTAGCTTTTAAGGAAAAAAAAACTGACATTTTTGCTTTTACAAATTGTACACATGCATAAAGCCATCTTATAAAATCTCCTTCATTCCAAAGTGCTTTAAAATCATAGCTAGAGAACAGTATAGTGTGACTCTCACAGGGTTTTTTCCCTTATTGTGCATAAGAATTGTGATGATCTTAAAAATATGAATTGTGGGAATTGTGAAGATCTGAACAGCAGTTTCCACAAACAGCTGCTTGGAAGAACTACATGCATTTGACATTTTGGGGAGGGGAGGGGGAAACCCTGTGACTGCTTCACCTCATGTTTATGTTGCTGATTTAAGTAGTGAGGCAGCACTTTGAAAGTTACACCACGTGTAACCCGTTCTTTATCACCAAATCCGGGGCCACAGGGAGTGTAACCTCAGTAGTGGGAGCCAAGAAAAACTCCCTTTCACTCAAGACACTGATGATTTAAAGTTAATCCTCACATTAGCTTTGCTGAGGCAAGAAGTGGGTTTTGCCTCATGTGGGGAATCCTCAGGGTCATCCGACTGGCCATCCCTGGCTGAATGGAGGCCATGAGTTTCAGAATGGGTTCCCAGCAGCTGCAAACATCTGGAACAGTCTGGTATTGAGATGAATGGGCCCCCCCGTGTTCCAGATGCTTGCATCCACCAAGGCCTTGTGGCTTCAGACAGATGTTTCTGCTCTGGACACTGGGAGAAGAATGTGCAGTTTGTTTTTTTTGTTGCCAGGGATGATGGTTCTTCACAGCCATTCTCTAATGTCTTCTGAAGCCATTTAAAGGTACTTGTAGGAGTTGTCATGTGTTGACAAGAGCAGGCAAACGTTTTCTTTGAAAAGCAAGCCCCTCCCTTGGGAAGCGTCAGTGAAAGAGATCACATATATTTCTCCATCAGAACCCAGTCCAGATTTACAAAGCTAGGCTTGGTGTGGAGATGTTACAGGATACATTGTTGCTCCCAAGCTAAATGAAAGCTTAACTTCAGCCAACACATATGTCAGTTTTTAAAATAGGTCTCAGATTCCAGCATTTGCCTTCTGTTCATTGAAGAACCTCAAAGAAGCCAAAACTGTTAGGAATACTTGTTTTATAAGAGCCTTAGTGACTTGCTAAGGCTGGGATTTACCAGGGGTGCCTTCTCTTGCCTATGCCACACCTGCTCCTCCTGCAGGGTTCTCCAGCTACAGTTTTGCTGAGATCTTCTGCCCAGTTGCTCAGGACAGAAACTTAGAAAAGTTCTTTCCTCTCCCCACTTTAAATCCATCTTCAAATCCTGTTGCTTGTACATTCTAATGCATGTTGGATTTGGAAATCTGATTCCCAGCTTTACCCTTGCCCCTTGGTGGATCTATTCTCTTTAGAATAGCCAAGAGTAAGCTTCTAAAACAAAATCAGTCATGTATATAACTGATTCATTAGTGGGTGTGACCTCTGTTACCAACCAAAACACAGCTTTATTCTCTGTTTCCTCCTCTAACTTGCTCGGTGAATTAGTCCTCTTGTTCCTGGGTAACTTTCTTGCGGGACATAGCTTTTCTAATCACTCACAGGTAATAACGGTTTTATGTGACGTTAAGACACTCGTGTGTGTGTACATACACACACACACACATGCATGCATGCATCCCAATTCAGTAAAGAGAATGAGTCCAACACAAGATAATAACATTCCAAAGATGAGATTCCTCTCTCACCCTTTGCCCCTCTGGTCTCTGCTGCACTAAGATTTACTGTTGAGCTATTTGCCTCAGGGGAATGGAGCAATAGAGATGAGCAGGATTCCACTTTCTCCTTCTTCCACTGTTCACTACTCTTTTATACCCTGCTTGGGTCAAAAGATGGGGAAGGAGCAGGAAACAGAGGGTTGGACTGTTATTTCTTGGTTGAGTGGCTTTGTATAGTCTGGCCCTACAAAAGGCTAAAGCTAAATTTTTAAAAGGAGCCTTTCATATGAGAGTCCATTTGAATTGACTGTCCATATTGGTCCATCAGCTTGGTTCACATTTCCATTGGCTGCAGCCTTAGAAGGGTGATATCCCCATAGGTACCACTGCCATGGAGCATATCCTCCACTGGGGAGAAGTTAACTACAGCATTGGTGACTATGGGCTATCAACTTAAGTGACCCTCTATAATAAGCTAGCTACTTTGCCAAGGCCACTGCTTCTGTTTAAACCTGGAAGGGGCACACAGCCTTCCTTTTCCTCAGAGATGATGCTGCATTAGCCCTGAGCACTGACTTCCATCATCTCCTCTGAGACTAAGAATTGTTGCTTTATTTTTGATTTATGGCTATAAATCCAGAAGACTCTGGGGAAAATGAAACTCAGTGCTTTGATTTAGAAATAAGGAAGGAATTAAGGAAACAAAAAACTAGGAAAACAAAAGAAAAAGTTAAACTAATAACTACAGAAGTGACAAGAATATCAACTCCTGGTGTTGAGTATTTCCTGACATGGAAGTATAGAAAATAAACAAACAGTATGAATGGGATTGTTGAATGACAATGACCCTTTGAATCTGGAAAGATGAAGCCTTCATCTTGGAACCCCTCGCCTTTATTAGGGGTTATCTAGGAATTTTTAAGATGTTGCTTTGGGGAGGAATCTCCAGTGAGCAAAGAAATCTGGCCAAGCAGCCTGATTTTGCTTGAGTGATTGGCATCCACTCCTGTAACCACCGCTGTCAACAGGGGCCAGCGTGCTACTCTTCCTTTTTTATATTGTTTTATTTTTTATTTTTATTTTTTTACCACACAGGCAGATTTCTAGGCAAGATTGGCTTATTAAAAAAAATATTGCCCCATATTTTTGCCACACACTGTGAATTGTTTCAGTTCACTTGATTAAAATTGGGTAAAATGGCACCAATAAGAAGTGATTTGGGGCTAACAAGTATCTTCCTCCCTCCTCCCTTAATTTGCAAATTATTTTTAGAGCAGTGTTAGTTTTATAGAAAATCGAACAGAGCATTCTCATACATCTCTTCCCACTCACAATTTCCTCTGTTATTAATGTTTTGCATTAGTGTGATATAGTTATTATAATTGGTGAATGAAAATTGACTCATTATAAACCAAAGTGGTTCACTCTTTGTGTTGTATGATTCTATGAGTTTTGGCAAATGCATATCATCACATACCCACCAGTGCAGTATCATATAAATGTAATTTCACTGCCATAAAATCCCCTGGGCTCCCCGCTTCATTCCTCTTCTTTATCATCTGTGTTGTTTACTTGTTTTTTTTTTTGTTTTTTTTGGTTTTTTTTTTTGTCATTCCTCAAGTGTGAGCAGGATTCTTTCTGTTGGTTCATTTAGTATACCTAGTGCTGCTTCAGATTTTCTACAAGTTCTGCCAAATCCTAAGGGAGATCAGATAGACATTCACACAGACAATTTAAAGGTCCAAAAGAGGCACTGTGTGTGCTCTGATGGTGACTATCCTGCTCCTCTAGGATCTCTTGACTATCTGTGGCCTCACAACTGGCTTCTGAACTCCACATCATAATTCCAAGAGGTTGTAGAAACCTCTAGTGCCTTGATGGAAAAATTAGAGGGCATTAATTCACAATGAGATCCTCGTTCTTAGAAATTTTGAGAGAGAACTGAAGTCCTCCACCATAGAACACTTCCCCCAAACCCTGGGACTTTCCCAGAAACTGAATTTCAAAATGAGAAAGGAGTGTGATGATTTCCTAAGAGAGATACCAAGAAAGAAGCCATCAGTTAGGGAAAACCCCTCCTGCTAGTTCCAGATCCTGTCCCTAATGCATGCCTTAGATAATAGCCATAGCAAACCCTGTTACAAACATAATATGCATATAATAGGAATTGCATGCATAAAGGAATAAGAGGATCATTTCCTCACAGACTCTCAACAACACTAAGTTTATACCAAGCTCTGCTTCTCCTTTATAATATTGAATCACACATACTATACAATTTTAGATATCCATTAAAATCATATTTTTAAAGAATATTTTAAATATGAGGAAACATTTTTGATGTGATTATGGTCATTTTTTTTTGTTTCCACATTTTCCAAATTTCTGTGGTGAACATTGTTAATTTTATAAAGCAAGAAAAGGAACATAATGACTTTATTTTTAAAGAAAACAATACTGGTCTGTGTGCTATTGGGGGGCTTAACCTAAAGACCAACAGGCATTCTTCTTTTCCATATTAAGTCTGATCAGAAGTAGTGGAGACGCAAAGCCCTGGTTAGAACTGTAAACCATAAGCAGTCAGCATGCATGTGTTTCACTCCAGAAAGATGCAAAATATACACCTATCTTAAGAGCATATGAGCTCTTAAAAAGAAGAGCCTTCCAGAAACTCAAGGGAAAATTTCCTCTTTTCTAAGCAATTTCCTATTCAGGAGCAATTCTCGTACAGGTGGTTCTCTAAAAATTCTTTTGAACTGGGTGACTCAAATGTGCCAATATTCCTGTGCCACCCTCCCCATCAGGCTGTATTCATTATATTTGCACTATTCTGACTACATTCAGAATAAATGACACACTGGATAAAGGATGAGCTGAGGTCTTGTAAAGAGCTTACATTTTTTACTTCCCTAAGTGTCTTGGTCAGAAATGTTCATTTTTAAAACAAAAGACAAAGAATAGGTATATGCTCCAGACCCCTGGGGTTCTTAATGATTGGTGCTGGCTCCTTGTTCTTGGGCTGATTTCCACTATGATCAAACTTTTTGTTTAATTGTTTAATTGTAAAACATATACAACATAAAATTCACTATCTTCACCATTTTAAGTATATGATACAGTAGCATTAAATACATTCATAATGTTGTTCAACCATCACCACTATCCATTTCTAGAACTTTTTCATCACCCTGAACTGAAACTCTGCACCCTTTAATAGTTACTCCTTTTCCTTCTCCCTCGGTGCCTGCTAGCTTCTATTCTGCTTTCTGTCTCTATGAGCTTGCATGGTCTAGATACCTCATGTGAGTGGAATCATACAACATTTGTTTTTTGTGTCCAGCTTATTTCACTTAGCATAATGTTTTCAAGGTTCATCCATGTCCTAGCAAGTGTCAGAATTTCCTTCCTTTTTAAAGACTAAACAGTTTTTTTTTTTATCATATGTATTTCTCACATTTCACTATCCATTCATTTATTGATGAATATTTGGGTTATTTCCACCTTTTGGCTACTGTGAATAATGCTGCTGTGAACACTGGCATACAAGTAATGTGTTCAAGTCTCTGCCTGCAGTTCTTTGGAAGATATATCTAGAAGTGGAATTGCCCAAGCTTACAATAATTCTATGTTTAAATTTTTGAGGAACTGCCAAACTGTTTTCCACAGCAGCTGTATCATTATACATTCTCATTAGCAATGCACAGGATTCCAATTTCCTGTATTGTTGTATTGTTGCCAATACTTGTGATTTTGCTTTTTTTTTTTTTTTGTTAGTAGCCAGTGTCATACTCATAAATGTGAAGTGATATGTCATTGTGGTTATGATCAAACATTTTAAAGTGAATCTCTGTGTGGTTGTGGCCATCCATGAACTAAGGAGGGTCGTGTAATATGGGTTATAAGATACAGTTCTGGGATCAAGCAGCTTGGGATTTAAACCCCATAGGATGTCAGCTCCATGAGGGAAGCCTGTTTGGGTCACTAAACTCTCCCTAATCCCTAGAACTGACACATAGTAAGGGGTTAATAATATCTGTCAAATGGCCAGGCATGGTGGTGCATGCCTGTAATCCCAGTGGCTCGGGAGGCTGAGGCAGGAGGATCATGAGTTCAAAGCCAGCCTCAGCAAAACTGAGGTGCTAGGCAACTCAGTGAGACCTTGTCTCTAAATAAAATACAAAATAGGACTGGGGATGTGGCTCAGTAGTCGAGTACCCCTGAGTTCAATCCCTGAAACCCCCCGCAAATAATATCTGTTGAATGGATGAATTCCTGTTCATCACTTACTAGCTATGCGACCTGACCTAATTTAATAACCTGTTTCAGTGTCCTCAACTATAAAGGTCATGACCTTGGCAGATTATGACCTTAGATGATTATGTATGTGACACCATCCAGAGTTACACCTACCTGACACACAGTGAGCACTCTGTAAATGGTAGTTGGTATACTTGTTACGACTAAGCAGGGAACTGCTTCTGTAAGTTGAGGCAAGATAGTGAGTTCCTCAAGACAGGCAAGGTTCCATGGGTTCAGGATCAGAACAGTTTTCACATTAAGCCAGAGCTTTATAGCAGGAAGGAAGGGGAAATGCTGCAAAATCCATTAAGCCCAGAGCTCTCCAGAGCCAGTGTACTCCCTGGCAATGATGCTGGGGGGTTAGTGGGGGAGGTGTCCGAGGAGGAGAACCAGGAGACAGGCTCTCAGTTGGCCCAGTCATGGGACCTTAAGCCAAAACAGGCTTGATAGGTTACAGCATATGGCACATTCAATGAGGATTAATAACCAGTGATTGATGGTAGGTCTTGTGAGTATAGCTACCACATTCTTTCAAGATGCATAATAACGCACTGGGAAAATTAGCTTTATGTAATGGAATGTTAATGGAATGCTAATGTCCCAGGCCCTGGAGGAAGTAGACTGAAAAAGCTATGGATTTCTCCTTTGCTCAGATGTTGATAGAAATGCATCTCTCACCTGAATGCAGAAATGTATGTTCTTGGAAACACAGATGGGCTCAGGACTGTATGCTACCTGTCCAATGTGGATGCTGGATAGCGTTAAGCAGATTTCTCTGAGGAGAAGGATGCTTCTTGCTTTCACCCCCAGTTTCCCTGTCTCATCAACTTGATAGAGCCTGCTGGGTATTTCAGAGCAGTGCCTGCATTATTCCGTGGCTGAGTCACCTGTGATATGTTAATCTGTGAGGGTTTCATGAGGTAGGAGGCCAGAATATTCTAGTCTTTTGGAGGCAGAGGGTTTTTTGCAAGCCTGCTGTGTAATCCTTTGGCCAGAGGTCAGCAGGAGACCCTGGGGCATCAGTGATCACTTAGCATTGTGGGCACCAGGCTCATTGGCCAAAAATAGCCACTAGAGATGGAGAGACCAGTGAGTACTCAGTGCAGCTACCAGTTTGGGTGAGAAAAGACGAGGGCTTGGGTTCCAGGTATCAAAGTTGTGATGGGTTATCAAAGAATACAGTGACCCAAGTTTCAGAGTCAAGGCCAAAATTGGGAGAAAAAGAAGAAGAAAAGAAGTTGAAAGGAAGCAATATTGAGTGCAAACAGGCATTCCGGGGATCCTGCTGTCTTACCAGAGACAACCCCTGAAACCTCTCTCTACTTTCCTGGAACCGAGACAGCCTCCCCTCAGGGTGTGAGGGAACTTCTGGCTTCAAGTTCTACAGGAGAAATGAGAATAACCTGCTTCCCCAGGGCAGAAGAAAGTCTGACAGGTGGGAGCATTGGCCTAGCAGAAGCTCAGAGGTTCCTCGCCTCCTCCAGCCCCACAGCTTCTCTGAGAGGGGCCCTCCAGTTCACCATGAGCTGCAGCTCTCCATGCCTCAGGGGCATGCTTTGGCCCAAATCCTTGTAGACCAATGGAATTCCATGGAGCAGTGAGTATGAAAGATTCACTCCACACCTCTGAGTGAGTCGTTTCCTCTTCCTTTGATGGAAGACTCAGACCCTCTTTATAACTAAGCGAAACCCATAATTATAATCCTGTGGTAACACTTCTGTAAACAGAAGCTTGAGTTGAAAAGAGCAGCTCCAGAACCGTGAGAAATGGCAGCAGCCATAGCCTCGCCTGGAAATGAGTCCCTGATGTTCTGCTCTGAGCTTTTTTCTAAACTCAGAAGGTAAAATACAGGGTACTTCAGTCTTTCCCGGACCTGTCAGGTAGCACAAGGATGGGGGCCAAGCATTAAGCTGTGTTGGAGATACTGGGATATAACTTCAGCGTGTTCATCTTTGTAGACCTCAGTGATTCTTCTTCTCTCCTTCTCCCTATATGTGT